>JADRCD010142670.1:605-16244 GCA_019843815.1 Montemys delectorum | reverse complement strand
AGGCGGCGTGCGTCGGGTTTTTTGGGGGGGGGGGGGAGATTAAAGACATACACTACCACTCCTACTTGGAAAAAAAATTACTCTTTAGACAGGGCTTATATAATCCATGCTGGCCTCCAACTCACTATGTAGCAGAGGGTGATTTTGAACTCTTGACCTGGGATTACAGGTGTGTACTGTGGTACTCAGTTGTGTGTAGTACTGTAGCTCACACCGGGGAATTTGTGCCTGTGAGAGAGGCAAGCCCTGTACAAACCAGGCTACGGCCCTACCACCAGAGGACTTTTGATAGCTTCCAATACATGGTTGTCCCATGGAGCAAAATAACCAGTAGATTTACATGGCACCAAGAATTCTCCTACCCCGTGGGAGATTTGGGGGAATTTAACACAGGTTCCTCTTTGTAGTCTTGGCTGTCCTGGAACTTCCTTTGTAAATCAAGTTGGCTTCAAACTCACAGAGATCCACCTGCCTCTTTCTCCTGAGTATCAGGATTAAAGTCATGTGCTGCCACCACTCAGCTTCCATGGAAGATTTTAAATCTTCCTAAATATCCAATGTAGCTCTGGCTGGCCTCAAACTGCCAAGATTCTCCGACCTCTGCTTCCTGGGTGCTGGGTCACAGTCCTGGGCCGCTATGCCAGGCTCCGGCTCCTCTCTGTGACTGCTGTGCTTACTCTGTCTCCTGTCACTTACAGTTACCTGTTATGTAGTGTAGCTTCCAAGTGCTATGCTGTGTGCTTTCAGTTCCTCTCTGCTCCTTTGAGGCTTCCTTGGCTACTTCTGAGATTAATGAGATATTCACCTACATTTTCCTGTGATAATGTTGCTATTTTTTGTTGTATCTGCAGCTCTAGGGAATCAAACCTGGGACCTCACACTCACTAGACAATCACTATCACTGAGCTACATCTCCAACTCTGGAGGTACTTCTCCAGTTTAGCTCTTTGTTCTCTCTAGAATTAATTCTTATAAATGGCAGGGGAAGGAGAGTCAGCATTCTTTCCTAAACGTTCAGTAGAATCTATCTCATTTATTAAGTAATCTATTCTCCCCCTCTTCTGTTGGCAATGTTTCATTTATTATACACTAAGTTTAGAGAGAGAGAGAGAGAGAGAGAGAGAGAGAGAGAGAGAGAGAAATATGTAAATGAAATTTCACCCTAACTTCTCCAGCCATCTTTTTTCCAAACATTAACCTTTTCTTTCTTCCTTCCTTCCTTCCTTTCTTTCTTTCTTTCTTTCTTTCTTTCTTCCTTCCTTCCTTTCTTTTTGTTTTGTTTTTTGAGTCAGGGTTTCTCTGTGTAGCCCTGGCTGTCCTGGAACTCACTCTGTAGACCAGGCTGGCCTTGAACTCAGAAATCCACCTGTCTCCTGCCTCCTGCCTCCCAAGTACTGGGATTAAAGGCGTGTGCCACCACTGCCCGGCAACATTAACCTTTTCACTTGCCGCAGGAGTTGGCTTAGGCAGGAGTTTTGGGGACTGAAGCACCTGTCAATCCCATGCAAACACACAATTCTTCTCACCTTCAAGATAGAAAACAGAATGCAAATGCTAGTGGCCATTAATACTCTCCTTTTTCACTCTAGGTTAAAACTGTCCACAAAAGAAATTCATGTTTCACCAAAATATCAAATGCACCCATGTCAGAAGTATGCAAACTCAGCTATGTTATCCTGTCTCAAACCACTGTAATGCTCAACCCTCCAGAGCATATCAGGTGATGAGCAACTACTCTTGGCCTGAAGTGGACCCTGGCCTGGGCTGCCGGGAGAACATGAGGTGTGGATGCCTGTCTAGATAGAACCCACTCTGTCAGATGGGAACTTGGGCTTCTGGCCATTAAAAAGGTGTCTAGACATGTAAAATAGGGACAAACTCTGAAATCACTTCTCTCTGGTTTGTTTCCTAATGATCTTTCAGGCATCCTGATGTCAACTCCAACCTCCCTGCTGTCATCCACAACAAAAGCCAAACATTCCTGTGCAAGGACATGATGTCTCATTACCTCAAATTAGATGTGACCTGAAAATAAATTTGCCATGCTAGCCAATTATTTCTAGAAAGAACACCCATAAGCCAACTGTCCTAAAACTAATATATTATCTCTGACAGGTACTCTGCATTTTCACTGATTTATAAATAATGACCCAGTACAAGTTACTCTATTCAGTTACCGTGGCACTAACACAGCGTTTGTGTTGGATGGGATCCTGACAGTAGCACTGCTCAAAGCCAGGCATTCTCAGGTGTTTTGCCAAGATTTTATTTGGCCAGGGCAAGGGTCTGGTTAGACCAATCCTAAACATGCTTAACTATGGGCATTACTTCAGCCACGCTAAAATGAGGTTGACTCTGGGGGCCTGGTTGGCTTATTCATTTACACAGTTGCCTCTGGGCAGCCTCAGAAGACAGACCTTGTCTTGCTGGTGATGGAATGATGGAGAGTTCACCCTGGCCTGGATAGTCAGTTAAGACACGTGACTCAAGACTCAAAGGATAACAAAGAACAGTGCCTTCAAGCTATCTAGGGACTTCAGTTTGAAGTCCCACTACTAAATATTTATGTAAGAGCTCCGCTGAGAAATAACACTATTCCGAGAAGAATGCCTGAAGGATAAGCAGTTCTCCACACTTCCAGATTTTCCAAAGCTGATCTCTGTTCGGCCTGAGCTGCTAAAACACAGGTACCTGGAGTGCGTCAGACCAGCCCCCACAGAATTGCTTTGCTTAACTGTTTTTGGTATGATGCCATCAGCATTCTTTTTTAATGTCCTTATAAGAAACAGCCCCTGGAAGAACATCATTACAGTGGACTACCTACGGTGTCGAGGAACTGTGCACTACATTCCACAGTGTTTTCTTTATTGAGTACCCTCCAGGGCAATCTGAGTTTAGTACTAGAAGGAGTAGTCACCCTTCCAGGCAACTTGTTTCTCTGTCTGTGGTATCCCTTTCAGAGGGGTGCACTAAACAGCTAACGAGTGCTAGGCCAAAGCACAGTTCATTGGTGTTCTGTGAAAAAGATGCTTCATACTGAAAAAGTTTAAAAATCAAATACATATTTACACATAAAAGGTAAGAATCTGCAGGACAGCACAAACGGCTGTCTCATCATGACATCAGACATGATATGAGATGTCTCTGAGCAACCAGTGTGTGTGCTACATGATGCTACCCAGTGTGGTGCTCGCTAGGGTCTGGGGACCAAATCAGCCTAGTTCTTACTGTAAAAGCTAACACGGTATCTAGAGTCCAGACTGCCTTCTTGTGCCAGGCCCGCCTGAGACTTTTGACTTGAAGGTCCAAGAAGTCTCGAGATGCTGCCTGATGCTTGGGGTCCTCTCTTACTCCTGGTACCCTGCTCTCACCCACCCTGCAGGCACACCTTCAGGTGTGCTCCACCCTTGACCTGGCAGGCTACCGGGTGTCTCCATGTCTCAGCCTGGCTTTGCTGTCCCACCTTGCAGAATGTCTGCTCCGACCTGCTTCCTTCTGTGCTTGCTACTCAGCAGTTCCCTGGTCCTAGGCTTTCTTTTCTGTTGATTGATTGGTTATCCCTGGTTATTTCTGGGGGTAGGTGTTGGTACTTTACATTTTGGTTGTGAGCTGACCTTTAATGGTTGAGCCATCTCTCCAGCCCCAATGTGTCTGTGGATACCCAGACATCTGTGCCTGCATGCTGTCATCAGTACCAACATCCTGCCCACTTTGGATCCAAGACTAAAGAAGTTGCTTTAAAATTCTGGAAACCTTCATTCTGATTATTGAGACTGTTACTTATCAATTCTCCTCTTCCTGGGTAACAGAAGGCCTGTTTTCAGCAGGCATCTGGGCACTGCAAATATATAGTTATATTTCCCAGACTCCTTTGCAACCAGAAACAAACCGAGTCCCAGCCAGTGAGACTATTGTGAGACTGAAGGGAAGTATCTATCTTCACCCTTCTTAACCCAGCCCTTCTTTCTAATTGTTGGAGGATGGCTGTAATGTTGGATGTTCTTAGCGCCATTTTAACCAGTGAAATGACACACCCAAGGTGACAGGAGAAAAATGTAAGGAGCACAAGTCCTGTTGGCTGTGGACCATCATCCAGTCCCTTGGGTGTTAAATAACTGGGGCTTACAAAAGCTATACAGAGAATGGGATTTGGTGCCTAAAGAGAATTTACAGGACTCTAGAAACAGGATTTTCCAAAATTCTCAGTTTTCCAAAAGAGAATGGTGGGGAAGGGGCCACCAATGCCGGGTCAGCTCTGTGGGAGCTCCTGGTCATATCGGAAATGCAGGTCTCAGCCCTGACCAAGGTGTGCTGGACAGACAATCTTCATGGTAACTAGTTCTCTATGGCTTCCTCTCAGTGAAGTACAAGGCATGTTTTATGGAAGGAGGACAACACCACAGAGAGACAGAAGTCAAGGTCACCGTTTCCATTTATTACAAGGAAGTGAAAGCTAGGAAGAATTTATTTGGGAAAGGATGACCCAGTCTAGCGATTTCTTCCAATGTCATAGGGATAGTAGAGAAACTGGCTGGCCACACCATGTAGAAAAACAAGTTATAGCTATAAGCCCAGCACTTGTCAGGCAGAGGCAAGAGGGTCTGGTGTTAGAGGCCAGCCTGCACTACAAAGTAAGTGCCTTTCAAAAAAGAGAAAGAAAAAAAAAAAAAAAAAAAAACAGGCCTACATTTAAAAAATAAAATCACCCAGGCACTGAAGAACTGACTCAGAGGTTAGAATCACTTACTGCTCCTCCAGAGGTCCCAGGTTCAATTCCCATCACACACATGAGGCTCACAGCCATCCACAACTCCAGTTCCAGGAAATCCAATGCTTTCTGGCCTTCTGTGAGTACTGTGCACATATGTTACACAGACAGACATGCAGACAAAACACTCATACACACAAAATAAACTTGTTTTAAAAATCATCCAGAATGTAACACCTAGGTAATAGAGATATGTGTTTATGTGCCATCACCTCTGGCAATGGGCATGTTTTTGAAAAAAGAGAAAAAGAAATGGAGAAACCAGGATGACTCAGGCATGATTCTGTCCACAGAGGTTGTAGAAAGAGGGCTGAGGGAGAACAGAGGACGGCATATGAACCAATGGTGGCTAGGAATTTCCAGATCTGAGCAAAATTTCTGAGCCTTGAGTTAAAAGAGCGCACAGACTAACACAAATATATACTCAGACACGTGACTGTGAAACCACAGAACATCAAGGAAAATGATAGTGTTTTTAAGATACTGGAGAGTGGAGATTGATTATCTTCAAAGAAATGTTTACACAATTGCTATCAGCCTCCTGGTCTCAACAGTGATCACCGTCCAAAGATGAAGGAGCCACATCTTATCGGCACTGAAGGAGAAGCCTGCCCAAGCTTTCCCACTCATCTGGCTCATTCCTGAAACTGAGGACAAAGGAAAGAGATTTCCAGAAAAAGACTGAGCTAACTAAACACAGATCCATTCTGAAATAACTCCTAAAGTGTTCCTTCAGAAAAATCAAAGAGGAAGACAGAATGCAAGAAGTAACACTACACTAAAGAAATTTGGGGGATACTGAGTAACTCTAAATAGGTATTTTATATATATATATATATATATATATATATATATATATATATATATATATTAAAAGGAATGATGAAAAGTCTTAAATAAAACCATAGTATAGTTAAGTATTAGACCATCAAACATGAAAGGCTGGCACACAACTTAAAGTATTTTAAAATTCTATATCCCTATGGGGATATATACATCTCTAGGAGTCCATGTCTAGACATATGAATGTGAAAAGTACTAAAGAAGCAACAAAAAGTGTAGAAATGCTATATGTGACTTCCAAAAGCCAAGACAGGATACAAGATCTCTACATACACATATTGTCAGGACCAGCATGCAAACAGTGAAGCAGAGAGGCCTGCTGGCCGTCACAGCCACAGTGGTTGCCTCCAGACGGGAATCGTAGGGAGAGTAAGGCAACTCAGCAATATCAACAGTAGGGCTTCTTTGTTTATTGATTAACAAAACCTAAGCCTGCAAATATAGCTCAGCTCGAACTCATGTCTAGCACAGACCAAGCCCTGAGTTCAACGTCCAGCTCCTTGTAGGCCAGATTGGGGTCACATGCCTGCAACTCCTAGGATCAAGGAAATACTAGCAGAAGGATTAGAAGTTCGAGGTCATCCTTGTCTATGCTGAAAGTATGTGGGCTACATAATGCTCTGTCTCAAAAGAACAAGAAGGAACAAGAGGAGAAGGAGGAGAAATGAGGAAGGGAAGAGGAAGTGAGGGGAGGCAAACTCTAAGAGAAACATTAGCACTCTTTATATAAGGGAGTAAGATGCTGTGTTTGTTCAAGAGTCGGCAAAGAAGGGAAAAGAGAACTGACCTGTTCTATCTATGGCCAGTAGAAATTTCTAAATGTTTCAGGAAAGAAAGCTTGAAGAACAGGCTGTGGATATATGACTCCCAGGCCCCCATTCCCACCATTCCTTGGACATACATGCACACACACACACAGGCACAGGCACACACATGCACATTTACACACAAGTACAAATCCTCACATGCATCTCACAACCACACACATCTCACACCTTACTTGTCTATAGGAAACCACCTAGTACCACCAAGGGCAAGCAAGGCCCTGGACGCAGGTCCCTGTACATAGAACTCAGATCCACTGCATCAGCAAGGGCAGAAAACTCACAAGACGGTGAGGATTTGACCATGAGGATGCGGTTGGAGAAAGGGACCCACCCTGCATGCCTCACATTATATCAATTATCTCCTTTAGTTAGAGCCTTGCAAACATCTCTTTAAGATGAATATTACAGTCTTCATAGAGTTTGCTATTGCTATTACTGTGTGCCTGTGGCTTCTGCTCCCCCACCCCAACCCCATTCCCCAGTAATTGCAGAGTTCAGTCAGGAAAACTCAACTCCCTACTTCCTCTCACTAAGGCTCCTGGCATGCTGTTAAACAATACCCACTTTCCCTGACCTTTCAGAATCATGTCTTCTGTCCTTGATCCTGACAAGCCTGACACCCAGACCTAGCCATGTCCATGTGGCCTGCAACTCAAGCCTTACACAGTGCAGGTCACACCACTGCCCAGGCTCTGCCAATGGCCCTTCACCAGCTGTGCCTAGTGAAGCCACTACCCTGCTGCCATGTTTGTATGCCCATCCAAGCCGAGTGGGAAAGTGGGCGATGTAGTCCCACTTATCTCTATAGCAGAGAAGAATCAATAGAACAGGGAGAGCAGAACCAGCATGGGTGGTTTATGTGCTCAGGGCACTCTAAATGCTGCTTGCATGCATTTTCTCTATCAATCTTCCCAATAAGCATGTATTGTCAGCTCTGTTTTCAAAGTGGCAAGAAAAGGTAGGTCATTTCTCTGAATATGAGTTGAAACAGGCTCTAGGCGCTGAACATGTGACTTCTAGCCACCCCAAGTAATTGTAGAGTGCTCGGGAGTTGTAGATGTCACAGGGTAAAGATGATGGTACTGATGAAAAAGCAAATGTTTATTGAGTGCTTAGCACATATTGTGTGCCTTAACATTTGTGTGTGTGTGTGCATGTGCATGCACGTAGGATGTGGTGGTCAGAGGACAACTTTGTGGAACCGGTTCTCTCCCCCTTTATACAGGTTCAGGAACTGAATTCAAGTTACCCACCAGGTCTGAATGATAAGGCCCTTTACTCACTGAACCGTATGGCCAGCTCTCATGCTACATACATAATATTTGCAATACTATATATAACACATACTACTTACATGTAACACATATGTAAGTATAATACTGGCCTGCAGTTCAGTCAAGAAAACTGAAAGATTTTAAAGGTTATAAGATTTGGCCAAATTAAGGTCTATACAATGGCAATGGTAGAATTTCATTCAGACCAGGTAATCTCATCCTGAACCCCTAAGTATGATACTGAAATAAGCTGCATCATGTGGCAGAAAACCCCAGGTTAATGGTGACTTACAGGACAGGAGTTTAAAGTGGAGATGCCAGCCAATCAGCGTCCTGTGCTCTCTGTCTGGCACCCACCGTGCCTAAAGTACAGCCCTCGCCCTCCATTCCATGCTGGGACAGAAGACAGCACATAGCATGGGGTCACCTACACTTCAAAGATGATTTCTACAAGCTACCAACCTGTCATCAGGACCCTCTAAAGGCACCTCGGACCCAATCTTATCTTGGTGAGTTGGGCTGGACCAAGCGTAACCCCAGGGAAGAGCAGATGAGGCTCAGAGCCTAAATAGGGACTAGTCAATTCAGTAGGCTCTATAACCCCCTTGCACAAGTCCACGGTGCCCTAGGTGCCATGTGGGAACGCACAGGAGTGTCTGCAAGAGGTAGGCAGCAGATGAGAAGTGCCCTAGTGTTGCTAATTTAGGGCTCGCTCAGGGAGCACACCCCTGCACTCTGCTCTCAGGAAGCACACCCCTGCACCCAGTGAGCCTTTTGGCAAAAGCCACAATGTTTTCTAATCCCTGCTTTATCCAAGATGCCACCACCTCTTTTTATCCCCTCTCCCCTCTCCTAAGACAGCACTATCCTCCCCTCCCGGAGATTATGCAGACCTCACGAGGCCCATGAGGCTGAGAGGCACAGTTGTTTCTAAAACCAGAGACTTGCTCCAATGGCCCTATAGTGAGAGACAGTGCTCTAAGTCACTCTGTTGTAGAGGGTAGCTCTTGGGACCTGTCAGAGGGTGACTTCACCATGACTCACATTTTGGTGACAAAAGAACAAAGAACAGCAGGGCTCACAGGAGTCTTTCTAATTTGCTGACTTGCATGTTTGTATTAACTATGTCCTGCCTGGAGAAGTCGCCACAGCCTATGAGCTGGAGGCCACTTGGCCTTACTGTATAATGGACTTGCTTTGTCCTTGCCCAAGGCCTTCTCCTAACCAACACCACAGAAATGGGCAGTTTGCACACCAATGTGGGGACTCACTCCCAGGAAAAGGCTTTCCCTGTGTGTTCACTCTTATTGTAGCTGAATTGACCCTTGCAGGTTTTTCAATAATGTGGGGGAAAGGAAAGAAAATGATCAATGAATCCATTCAACTCTTCCTTTATCCTTCACATAAAACCAGACTGACTGAGGTTGAACAACTGAAAATATAAATGGAAGAAATGTTCTAATCGTGTTATAAAAATTAAGTACAGGGCAAGAGTAGACCCACCTCTTCAGAGGAAGTAAAAATTGTCCTAGCACATGCTTTTAAGACAGGGTTTTCTTAGAACATGCATTTAGCATTAGCCTTCAGGGGGACAAAGGCAGGTCAATCTCTATATGTTCAAAGCAACCTTCAGGGCTACATAGTGAGACATGTATACGTATATACATGTATATACACACACGTGTATGTATATATGTATGTGTATATGTACGTGATATATGTGTATATGTATATGATGCATATATGTATGTATATGTATTATGCATGTGTGTATATGTATTTTAAATTTGCTCACATGGACTTCACTTTCAGTGATTTTCAGAATGAAGTCACTGACCTTTTCTATGAATCTAATCAAATCAATGAATCCACTCCCCAGGAAAAACAAAAACACATGCAACAGTCTAATTACAGTTTCTGGAAATCCCGCAGACTCCAGAGAGACCCAGTTATGAGTCCCCAGAGCCCCAGTCTAGGCTGCAAAGCAGGACAGACACACTGCCTTGACTCCTCACGAGGACTTACGTTCTGTCAGCTCCTGAAGTGCGGTTGGGATAAAGTGTAGCACACTGGCCAATTTTAACCCTTGTCTGCTTGAGGAACTGAAATCCATGAGTTCTTTCAATGCTCCTTTTTTTTTTAAAAAAGGTTTATTCATTATTATACATAAGTACACTGTAGCTGACTTCAGACGCACCAGAAGAGGGCGTCAGATCTCATTAGGTGTGGTTGTGAGCCACCATGTGGTTGCTGGGATTTGAACTCAGGGCCTTAAGAAGAGCAGTCATTGCTCTTACCCACTGAGCCATCTCGCCAGCCCTTTTCAATGCTCCTTATGTTCCTTCTCCTTCTCTTCCTTTAAAATTAAAGACCATCTCAATATATATTTCAAAAATGGCAATGGTAACAGAGGGACTTGGCCTTGATTGGCTTTACACCCTGACATTCCTCGGGCTCAGAGTTCCAATATGAAAAGGCAGGAAAGCATGAGGAGAGGGTGAGATTCCACCACCTTGCAAAGCTTAAGCCAACATGCTGTAATCCCTGGTCCTCCCGAGCTCCTCCCAGTCTCGAGGAATGAGGAGACAGTTCCATCATTAGATGTCTCTTTATGAAAACGTCACCCACTGTCAGTCAATATGGAGCAGGCGAGCCATCACATCTAAATTACGGGCTCAACATCTGGCATGTTACAGAAGCCAAGCACAAGTGACTCTTTTGGAGAGCGCAGATGTTTAAGGTGCAATTACCTCAGTTCCCAAAGGAGGTTGAATGTCCTTCCTTGGGGCCTCTAGTGTGAGCTGTAAAATCTGCAGTCAGGATGCTGAGCACCCATGTGATATTTCTGATATGCTCACAAAGATCTAGGCTACTTGGAGAGACAGAAGGTTAAAGTGGGTATCTTGTTTGCTGAAAAGCACAAAAGGAATGATATTCAGTCAGTCAAGGATGGAATCGAGAGCACCTGATAGCAAGTGGACAGCAGAAGGAAAGGATGCCGCTCTGGGCATTTTGAACAATGAGCTGTTTCTGAATCCCATATCCCCTGCCTGCAGTCAAAGTGAGTGCAACCATGTGGGACGCTAGAGACATTTGCAACCTGCTTTGCCTGGTGCCCAGCATCACCGTCCACAAGCAGTGCTTGCTAGACCCACAGACCCAGTCAGAGAGCAGCTACCACCCAAAGAGAAACATTATAACCTAGGCTTTCCCCACATGCGATTCTTTCCAGAAAGGAAATCTGCCAAGAGGCAAGAGCTACCGAGAAGAGGGAGGGGAGATGGCATATTGGAGCCATGTGGGGAAAGTTAATTTTTGGCAGTGCCCACACTCAAAGACAGCAGAAGAATCATATGCTCAGCAAAGGATCCCCTTACTCTCATCCCCCAGCATTTAGGGAAAGCACGTTTGTCTGTCTCTTTTGGAACTCATGCTAGTCCATGAAAGTCTCCCTATGAGGACATATATGCAGCCAGTCTCTACCCAGCCCTCTCCATAACCTTTGGACATTCCTATTCCCCACACCAAATTAGCCTGAGTGTCAATCCAAAAGGCAAGGCAAGGCAAGGCAAGCCAGGAAGCCAGCAGCCCGGGCTCTAAGTCCCCTCCTCCCTCAGAGCTCAATGCAGACTTGCCTCTCCTTGGTGGAGCCTGAGGCTGGCTCATTTCCCCTTAGGTTGTCACAGACCAATTTTCTAAACTGCATGAAAACAGAAAACAAACAGAAAACTAAATCCACCAAAGCCTGGGTCTCATGAACAGCTTGGCAGGCCAGAGCAACGTGCTAACAATTTCATGCTGTTTTAAGACTTTCTAACTAAGCAACAAGAACCAACAACTACATGTGCCCTGATTTAGAAGGAGGAGGAGGAGGAGGAGGAGGAGGAGGAGGAGGAGGAGGAGGAGAAGAAGAAGAAAGAGAAGAAGGAGAAGAAGGAGAAGAATGAATGAATGAATGAATGAACATTGGCTTCTAGGGACAGAGATTTGTAAAACAGGCAAGCACTCATCAAGAAGCAAAACCACCAAGCATAGTGGCCTCGGGGCTGGGTGGGATAAACATGGCCAACAGAGGCAGTCAAGCAGTCAGCCAGTGGGAGACTTCTGTCATTGTTCTCTGTGGACCAGCCACTCAAAGATGCTCACATCTCACAGCCTGTGCAGGACAAAGGCAGAGGGACAGATACAACTGCTCTATAGTATGCTGTGCTCTGAAATGGAGAAGAGCCCTGGAGAAGAGGCCACTCTTGGAGGGCTTCTTAGAGCCGATTCCATTTATGACAGCCTATATATGAAGTACTTACCTGTAGATGTTGAGGCCACCAAGTGGGAAAGGTAGTCTCAGCTCACAGGACATGTGTTAGTCATCAAGAAAGAGCTTGAAGACAGGCTGGCTGTGTCTAAGGCAGATAACCCTAGAGTGTATACACACAGCATGCAGGATGCTGGAGCCTGGGTTCAGTATGGACATCCACTAACCAAGAGCCACACACCTTTGAAGGAAGCCAAAGTCACCCAGCTCCTGTGCATGATCCTGTGGCTTGTAGAACTTTTCTTCCCTGTGAGATGGGGTTCCCTCCATACCTTTGTCTAGGGTCCGGCCTATCTCTAACACATCTTCAGTCAGATCCAGTAAGGAACAAGTCCTGAGCTTTGAGTTGCCACCATGAGCCATCCCCATGATGTAGAATGACCATTAACCCAGGATGAAAAGACATTCATCATGCTACTTTCAATCTATATCCCATCATATATTTTACCATTGATTGGTAAACAGTGCAAACATTCTGTCTTGACATTATTATGAAACACTTCAATCTTATTCCACTTAGGAACTGAACTTTGTGATCTGACTAACATAAACACTCAGGTTATAATATTTTTTAAAACTTTATTTAATTTTTTATTTTTATTTTATGTGCATTGCCTGCATGAATGTCTGTGTAAAGGTGTCAGATCTAGAACCAGAGTGACAGACCGCTTTGAGCTGCCGTGTAGGTACTGAAGTCTAAACCCAGATCCTCTGGAAGAACAGCCAGTGCTCTTCAACCCCAGAGCCATCTCTCCAGATCCAAGTTGTAGTATTTTATAATACTCTATTTTGAAGGTTTCAGAGGATTCTTTAGGGGTTTTTAACTTGTTTATATTTCTCTCTTTATTATATTTTAATATATTCTAAAGCTTTTAAAAAGAAGGACTTAGGAGCTGGTCCTCTCAGCCTGACGGTCACTCAGGTCAGCCCCTCCCCCAGGGGATCCCTATGCCTCAGTAAAAGCCCATTAGCTCAGGCTTCCTGCTGTCCTAAGCCAGAGGCCTTCTTTATTAGGCCTGTGTTTGTCACCTGTTAACTTGTTTATTGGACCAGAACTAGGGTGGGGAGAGGTGGGTGGGCGTGAGGGTCACAAGTAGGTGGGAAATGCACACCTCAAGTCTCAGCTTCTCCTGTACCATTATTTTCCCAGAATGACCTCTAGGAGGGTGGGCTCTGGGGTTACAAAGTGCCCCCTGAGCTAACACATGACAGGCCAGCACAAAAAGACTGCAAACAGGCCCCTAATTAATGGGTTTGCTTAGAGCTGGTTCTCTGTTTAGGGACTGCATCCCAATAATTGCAGGCTCCATAATCATTAATCAGTTACCACCACCTTTTCGAGTAGCAACCAGAAGCCCAGCCCTGTGGCAGCAACTGAGGAGAGAAGAGCAGGAATAGCAACTAAGACCCAGGAAGAACTGGGTCTGGACTACCTGCCGCTTGTGTGCAAACACAAGCCCACAACCACCAGATGAAGACAAACTGAGTCCCAGAGAATTAGCCATCTCGATGCTGCCAGTGTGAGAGTCAAGAGCTGAACTAGAATCTAAACAGCTCTGTAATTTTGGTTCCTGTTCCCCAGGATCAGCAGGCAAATGCTTCAAAACGTGTGCAGGAGTAACAGAGCTCAGAACAGGCTACAAGAGGCACACCCTACTCCAGAAGCCTAGAGGGAAGGGGACACAGAGTGGGGGTTGGAGGAGAGTCCACAGAATACTTCTCAAAAGAGAGTATAGGATCCACATGCTGGGCCTGAAGGACGGGAAGAGTTATTCACATTTGACAAATTATACTTGGGCATTTTTTCCAATCACATAAGTTCAAGGTTGGAACAGACTGTGGAATTTGTGCCTCACTTGGGACCAATAAATATTTAGTTAAGTGTGTAGATACAGACATGCATGCACACAAATATGTGCACAGGCAGACACACCTCCACAACTCCAAAGGATGCCTGGATCCAGCCCAGTAAAAGAATGTTTGAGCCCGGAGCAAGGTATTGCCATTAGGCAACATGGAGATTAGAAGAAGGGCCAAACCAAGAGGCCCTGTGACCACCCTGGACTGAGAAGGTTGGCAGCTACTAGGGAATGTCTCCTCCAAGTGCCCAATTTAGACCTTGTCCCGGAATATGAGAGACGGCAGAATGCTAGGAGAAAGGCCAAAAGAATGATGAAGAGCAGAGGCTGACCAAGAGCTAGAGCCTGCTCCTTTCCTAGCCACCCAGCCCCGCCTCCCTTTGAGCTGCCTGTCTTCTGCCCTGTTTATATATGCACCCTATCCCTGTGCTCAGACCCCTGACTCATCTCATCCCCTCAGAGTTGTCCTGGAGTCTCCTGGGCACTAGTCATAGGAATGTCTTGTGGAACATCAGAACTAGCCAGAGGTAAATAGAAGACAGCTAGCCAATAGAGGCCCATCCCCAGCCCTTGCCTCACTGGGATATGTGTGTCAGCCAGGGAAGAGACCCCTGTGAGTAAAGCTATTCTCTCCTAGAGCTGTGCTAATAAGAAGGTGAGCCTAACCCAGAGATTACCCATAGTTCTCGGAACCTGACACACAATCTTGATGACAGGACACAATACATGTGACTTCACTGTGTTTCCATTTTAGATTCCAAAGAGGGTTTCCAGGCCACAATTCTTTCTCTAGCAGTGAGGTTTCCAGAACTCTAAGACAGCAGGCTAGACACGAATGGTCAGACTGGCCAAAAACTGACAAGCCAGACTCCACAGAGCCAGAACCAGACCCAACTCTACCGACTACTTGGTACAGTTCAGCTGCCTGGGCCTTCACATTGTCTGAATAAGGACTATTAATTGCAGGGTTCTTGTAAGTGAGAGTTTAGAAGGTCTCTCTGTGCTGAAGCTGCTCCCTCCCTGTTCCTGGCTTCTCTCCCACTCTTCCAAAGCCTCTGGCTATTCCTGCTCTCAACTAAACAGTCAGGGAGGCAAAACGCCCATTTATCATTTTAATTATCCATGAAATATTGACGTTTCTCCCACAGTGACTCTAGGGTGCTCAGAAAAGATGTTCTGGAAAGACCAGCACTCTACAATGAAACCCACCAGGAAAAGGATGAAGGAGGAGTCCAAGACAGAGAAGGACACAAGAGCTTGCCTTCCTCCAGGCTTGAATCCCATAAGAAACACAAAACCAAGTCTATGACCTTCATTTAAACTGTAGTGATTTAACACTCTGGGAAGGCAGTGTGTAAGGAGAGAAGAGACTCCAATAGGAGATAGCCTAAGCAAGGAAGTCTCAGCCATGCCTGTAGAGTCTGACTTGCCCATGAGCCTCACACAGAGCACCCAGAGGAAACAAGCTGTGGCATCCAGGCATGGCAACCTGAACTCCAGCATCGTGTATACTCCTCATGAGCCTCATTGGCTGAGGAGAGCTGCTGCTTTAAGTGACAGATCAACACCAGACCATCTTAGGATAGGTTGGAAGAATAAACCCAGGGACAGTTTCTGGTCAGCCTGTACCTTGCATAATACCCCCAGCCATGTAACTAACAGTATGCAGATAGATGATGGATGGATAGATAGATAGATAGATAAATAGATAGATAGATAGATAGATAGATAGATAGATAGATAGATAGATAGATAG
>JADRCD010142667.1:475-32911 GCA_019843815.1 Montemys delectorum | reverse complement strand
AAAAAAAAAAAAAACCAAAAAAACCCCCAAAAAACAAGAAACAAAAAACTAAAACAATCCCCTGTTCCCTCCCCCCTCCCCCTGCTCATCATCCCATCCCCTCCTGTTTACTGGCCCTGGCATTCCCCTACATTGGGGCATAGAACCTTCACAGGGCCAAGGTCCTCTCCTCCCAGTGATGACCCGCTTGGCCATCCTCTGCTATACGCATGCTGCTGGAGCCATGAGTCCCCCCATGTGTACTCTTTGGTTAGAGTTTTAGTCCCTGGGAGCTCTGGGGGCACTAGTTAGTTCATATTGTTGTTCTTCCTAAGGGGCCCAAACCCTTCAGCTTCTTGGGTCCTTTCTCAAGCTCCTTCATTGGGGACCCTGTACTCAGTCCAATGGATGGCTGTGAGCCTCTACTTCTGTATTAGTCAGGTACTGTCAGAGCCTCTCAGGAGACAGCTATATCAAGCGCCTGTCATCCAGCACTTGTTGGCATCCACAGTAGTGTCTAGATTTGATAATTGAATATGGGAAAGATTTCCAGGTGGAGCAGTCTCTGAATTGTCCTTCCTTTAGTCTCTGCCCCATAGTTAGCCTCTACAACTCCTTCCATGGGTATTTTGTTCCCTCTTTTAAAAAGGAACTAAATATCCTCACTTTGTTCTTCCTTCTTGAGTTTCTTATGGTTTGTGGTTTGTACTTTGTGTATTATGATCTTCTAGGCTAATATCCAGTTATCAGAGAATGCATACCATGTGTGTTCTTTTGTGATTGGGTTACCTCACTCAGGATGATAGTCTCCAGGTTCATCCATTTCCCCAAGAATTTCATAAATTCAAAATTTACATTTCTTTCCCAGTTCGTCCCCCCCATGAAACCCCATATACCATCACTTCTACTTGCTTCTATGAGGGTGTTCCCTGACCCAAGTACCCACTCCCACCTCCCAGTCCTTGCATTCCCCTACACTGGGACATCAGGCCTTCACAGAACCAAGGGCCTCTTTTCCCATTAATGCTGATTAATGCATTAATGCCCCACAAGGCCATCCTCTGCTACATATGCAACTGGAGCTGGTACATATGCAGTTGGAGCCATGGGTCCCTCCATGCATACTCTCTGGTGGTTTAGTCTCTGGGAGCTCTGGGTTGGGGGAGGAGTCTGGTTGGTTGATATTGTTGTTCTTCCTATGGGGTTGCAAACCCCTTCAGCTCCTTCAGTCATTTCTCTAACTTCTCCATTGAGGTCCCCATGCTCAGTGCAGTGATTGGCTGCAAGCATTTACCTCTGTATTTGTCAGGCTCTGGCAGAGCCTCTCAGGAGAGAACTATAACAGGTTCCTGTCAGCAAGCACTTCTTGGCATCTGCAATAGTGTCTGGGTTTGGTGTCTGTATTTGGGATGGATGCCCATGTGAGACAGTCTCTGGATGGCCCTTCCTTCAGTCTCTGGTTCACACTTTGTCTCGTTATTTGCTCCTGTGAGTATTTTGTTCCCCCTTCTAAGAAGAACTAAGCACCCGCACTTTGGCCTTTCCTCTTCTTGAGCTTCATGTGGTCTGCGAATTGTATCTTGGGTATTCCAAGCTTTTGGGCTAATATCAAGTTATCAGTGAGTGCATACCATGTGTATTCTTTTGTGATTGGGTTACTTCACTCAGGATGGTATTTTGTAGTTCCATCCATTTGCCTAAGAGTTTCATGAAGTCATTGTTTTTAATGCTGACTAGTACTCCATTGTATAAATGTACCACATTTTCTGTATCCATTCCTCTGTTGAAGGACATCTGAGTTCTTTCCCGCTTCTGCCTATTATAAATGAGTCTACTATGAACATAGTGGAGCATGGGTCTTTATTATATGCTGGAACATCTTCTGGGTATATACCCAGGAGTGGTATAGCTGGGTCCTCAGGTAATACTATGTACAATTTTCTGAGGAACTACCAGACTGATTTCTAGAGTGGTTGTACCAGCTTTCAATTCCACTAACAATGGAGGAGTGTTCTCCTTTCTAAACATCCTTGCCAGCGTCTGCTGTCACCTAAGTTTTGATCTTAACTATTCTGTATGGTGTGAGGTAGACCCTCAGGATTGTTTTGATTTGCATTTCCCTGATGACCAGGGATGTTGAACATTTCTTTAGGTGGTTCTTGGCCATTTTATATTCCTCAGTTGAGAATTCTTTGTTTAGTTCTGTCCCCATTTTTTAATAGGATTATTTGATTCTCTCCAGTCTAACTTCTTAAGTTCTTTGTCTATATTGGATATTAGCCCTCTATCAGATGTAGGATTGGTAAAGATCTTTTTTCCAAGCTGTTGGTTGCCATTTCGTCCTATTGACAGGGTCCTTTGTCTTACAGAAGCTTTGCAGTTTTATGAGGTCCCATTAGTCTATTGTTGATCTTATCCCATAAGCCATTGGTTTTCTGTTCAGGAAATTACCCCTGTTCCCATGGGTTGAGGCTCTTCCACGCTTTCTCTTCTATTAGTTTTGTTTCAGTGCATCTAGTTAGACTAACACACTGGATATGTAAAGATGACCCAGCATTTTGCTGCAGACAGGAAACGAACCTCAGTGACAAAGACAGACACTACCTCAGAGTAAAAGGCTGGAAAGCAATTTTCCAAGCAAATGGTCTCTAGAAACAAGCTGGAGTAGCCATTCTAATATAGAATAAAATTTACTTTCAACCAAAAGTTATCAAAAAAGATAAGGAAGGACACTTCATCACGTCAAAGGAAAAATATACCAAGATGAGTTCTCAGTTGTGAACATCTATGCTCCAAATGCAAGGGGCACCCACATTCATAAAAGAAACTTTACAAGAACTCAAAGAACATATTGCACCTCACACAATAATAGTGGGAGATTTCAACACTCTACTCTCAGCAATGGACAGATCATGGAAACACAAACTAAACAAAGACATAGTAAAACAAAGAGAAGTTATGAACCAAACGGATTTAACAAATATCTATAGAATATTTCATTCTAAAACAAAAGAATATACCTTCTTCTAAACACCTCATGGTATCCTCTCCAAAATTGATCATATAATTGGTCACAAAACAGGTTTCAGCAGATACAAGAAGATTAGAATAATTCCATGCACCCTATCAGATAACCAAGGACTAAGGCTTGTCTTCAATTAAAAACAAATACAACAGAAATCCCACATGCACATGGAAGCTGAACAATGCTCTACTCAATTATAACTTGGTCAAAGAAGAAATAAAGACATTAAAGACTTTTTACAATTTAATGAACATGAAGGCACATCATAACAAAACTTTTGGGACACAATGAAAGCAGTGCTAAGAGGAAACCTGATAGCTCTACCTGCCTCCAAAAAGAAACTGAAGAAAGCATACACTAGCTACTTGACAGCACACCTGAAAGCTCTCAAACAAAAAAAGCAAATACACTCAAAAGTAATAGACAGCAGGAAATAATCAAACTCAGGGCTTAAATCAACCAAGTAGAAACAAAAGAACTATACAAAGAATCAACAAAACCAGGAACTGGTTCTTTGAGAAAATCAACAAGATAAGCCCTTAGCCAGACCAACCAGAGGGCATAGAGACAGTATCCAAATTAACAAAATCAGAAATGAAAAGGGAGACATAACAACAGAAACTGAGGAAATTCACAAAATCACTAGATCCTACTATAAAAGCCCATGTTGAACAAAATGGAAAATCTGGATGAAATGGACAATTTTCTAAACAGATACCAGGTACCAAAGTTAAATCAGGATCAGACAAACCATCTAAACAGTCCCACTACCCCTTAAGAAATAGAAGCAGTCATTAAAAGTCTCCCAACCAAAAAAGCCCAGGACCATACAGTTTTAGTGCAGAATTCTATCAGACCTTCAAAGAAGACATAATATCAATACTCTTCAAACTATTCCACACAATAGAAACTGAAGGAACACTACACAACTCATTTTATGAAGCCACAATTACATTTGTAACTAAACCACACAAAGACCCAAAGAAAGAGACACAAAGAAAGAGAACTTCAGGTCAATTTCCCTTATGAATATTGATGCAAAAATACTCAATAAAATTCTTGTAAACCTAAACCAAGAACACATCAAAACGATCATTTACCATGATCAAGTAGGCTTCATCCCAAGGATGCAGGGATGGTTCAATATATAGAAATCTATCAATGCATAATCCACTACATAAACAAACTCAAAGGAAAAAAAAACCACATGATCATATCATTAGATGCTGAGAAATCATTTGACAAAATACCACACCCTGTCATGGTAAAACTCTTGGAAAGATCAGGAATTCAAGGCCCATATCTAAACATAGTAAAAGCAATATACAGCAAACCAGTAGCCAACATCACACTAAATGGAGAGAAACTTCAAACAATCCCACTAAAATCCAGGACTAGACAAGGCTGCCCACTCTCTCCCTACCTATTCAATATACTTCTTGAAGTCCTAGCCAGAGCAATTAGATAACACAAGGAGGTCAAAGGGATACAAATTGGAAAGGAAGAAGTCAAAATATTACTATTTGCAGATGATAGTATACTTAAGTGATCCCAAAAATTCCACCAGAGAACTCCTAAACCTGATAAAAAAACTTGAGCAAAGTGGCTGGATATAAAATTAATTCAAACAAATCAGTAGCCTTCCTCTACTCAATGGATAAACAGGCTGAAAAAAATTAGGGAAACAACACCCTTCACAATAGTCACAAATAATATAAAATACCTTGGTGTGACTCCAACAAAGCAAGTTAAAGATCTATATGACAAGAACTTCAAGTCTCTGAAGAAAAAAATCAAAGAAGAACTCCCATTCTCATGGATTGGCAGGATTAATATAGTAAAAATGGCTATCTTGCCGAAAACAGCATACAAATTCAATGTAATCCCAACTCCATTCTTCAGAGTTAGAAAGAACTATTTGCGAATTCATTTGGAATAAAAAAATTCTCAGGATAGTTAAAACTGTTGTCAACAATAAATGTACTTCTGAGGGAATCTCTATCCTTGGTCTCAAGCTATATTACAGAGCAATAGTGATAAAAACTGTATGCTATTGGTACAGAGACAGGCAGGACAATCAATGGAATAGAATTGATGACTTAGACATGAACTCACACACCTATGGTCACTTAATCTTTGACAAAGGAGCTAAAACCCCCCAGCAAAAAAAAAAAAAAAAAAAAAAGGACAGCATTTTCAGCAAATGGTGCTGGTTCAACTGGCAGTCAGTATGTAGAAGAATGCAGATCATTCCATTCTTGTATAAAGCTCAAGTCCAAGTGGATCAAGAACCTCCACAATGTTGTGGTACTTTTGAAGTCTGTAGCATCAAAAGGATCCTTTCTTTACCATTGTGCTTTCTCTGCCTCTTGCTTTTGGATCAAGATGTAGGCTCCCAGCTTTCTTCCTGCCATGTCTTTGCTCCACTCTCACAGAATCTAACCCTCTGAAATTGTAAGGCCTTTGTCATTCTAATTAGATGATAATTCTAAAGCAAAAGTTACAGTATGTTCATCTGTGGGTGTCTATTTTCTTTTAAATGCTTTTAATTCTTTTATTTTATGTCCTAAAACTTTCAATTTGTAACAACATAGATTTTGAAAGAAAAGTCTTGAAATGCTTAAATCATATCTTGAAATATGTATAAATATGCAGAAAACACATGAATCGAATTCAAAGATAATTGTTGAAAATTTATGCAGGTGTACAATGAAAAAAAAGAGCAAATAGGGCAGAAAACAATACAAAATGTAAAGTTTTAAGAGAAAAAATGCACCAGAAAATTTAATGCTGGAGCCAAGGTATCTACTGAAAGAGATAAGGAGATTGAAGATAGGTCTGAGCTGCTCTCAGGGCAAGATCCTACCTAGCAAAACTTCCTTCCTCCAGTGAAAGAAAAAAGACTAAGACATTTTCTGCTCCAAAAAACAGCAGACATAAGCTACTGCAAATGTGATTCAAGGACCCAGACTCTGTCCCCAAGCAGGCAGTCGAACTTGACAGCACCACCCACTGTTGTTCTGGCTTTAGAGTCATGAAGAATGCATGAATAAGGCTGTGTAGAATCTTACTCCATGGCTAAGGAAAACTGTTGAAGCTGAAGCTGTATGGTATGGCACGGCAGTCTGTGTATAAAGGCCAAGAAAGGGCAAGAGGCTCCAAGAGTCTACTGTGTGAATGAAAGTGAAGCCTGTATTGTGTTGGAGACCCCAAGATGTTAGAGGTGTCAGAGCCCTGGGCTGTCTGCCAAGGAGAGCTATAGAGTGGATTGGGACATCACAAGAGAGAGACATATCTTGCAGGAAGCAGAGCTATATAATTCTGGAACTAGCTAAGCACACTGACCTCAGACACAGCACAGCTACAGAATTTGGACTTTGCCTAGCTTTGTTTCTGTCTTGCGATGGTCAAGGATTTCCTCACTGTGACTGGGCTCCTTCCTATTGGAATGGTAATGTATATTTTGTTCCATTGTATGCTGAAAGTCTGTAAGTTGTATTTTGATTTTACAGTTAAGTGATTGCCCTGAGTCTCACAACAGATTCTGAATGGTGGACTTTCAACCAGTGTTGAAACTGAAAAAGTGTAGAAACTTTTGAGGTTTTACGAAATGAATATTTCATTACGGTATGAACACATATTTTTAGGGGCCATGGAGTAGAATGTGGTGGCTTGAATGAGAGTGGCTCCCATAGAGGCCATGTTTGAAAAATGGGTGCCCAGTTGGTGGAACCATTTGAGAGGTATGGCTCTGTTGAAGAAAGTATGTCAGAGGGATGGCTTTGAAACTTAAAAAGCTCAGGCCATTCCTAGTTTGTTTCCTTTTGTTGTTGCTTTCGTATCAAGATGTGAGCCCTAGAGCTGTTCCTGACACAATGCCTTTGTTCTATCGTCACTGACTAACCCTTTCTTTAATAAGGTGCCTTCTTCATGATGTTTTGTCACACAATGTAATAGTAATTAGAATAAACATGCAATCCTCTCTTCAAGAAGCATACAGTTGCTTTAAGCCCCAGCTCCATTGAGCACAATTTAGCTCAACTTGGACTTCAGCATGAAAACCAGTCACTTAAAGTCACCAGCTGATTGTTGGCCCCACTAAGTCTCTGACTCAGTAGCCTAGGGAAGGAAGAAGTCAAAATACCCTTATTTGTAGACAATACACTTCTCTATATAAAAGACCCCGTGCATTCCACCAAAACCTTCTATTCGTAAATATATTCAGGAAAATAGATAGACACAAAATTTAGACACAAAAATCAGTTGCCTTACTGTATACAAATGACAAACATGCATAGAAAGAAAACAGGAAAACAATAGTTACAATGACCTCAAAACATAAACTATCTTGGAATAAATCATGAGCTTTTTATACTAACAGAACAAAGAAAGTTATAAATAAGGGATTTTTCAAATACTCTCCTGGGAACACCAGGTAGGCAGATTATGGCACTGTGGGGAAGTCCCTGCTGTAACCCTCAGATGCTAACTGATATATTCTTAGCCTCTCAGTGGATGGAATTTATGGATCTTGTCTCTACATTGGAAACTGATTGATCTAATAATCACAAGAATACTGGGTCACACAGAGGTCAACAGTAAATGGCTATTTGGAGGCTGAGATAGCCCAAGTTGATTTCCCTCTGAAGTTGCACATCTCCACTACCGTTTGTATTTGAATCTGTTAATCACTTCTTGTAGAACATATAACAAAGGCATGGCTCTCTTCTGGAAACTTTTAATTAACTTTATGAACAACATATTAAATATCAAGAATTTGGGAGTTTCCGAATATAGTCCTATGGAGTGAAAAGCTATTATTTTTATTCTGGATATAGTTTTATATTCAAAATTGACTAAACATCATAACCACCAAGTTATTATAACTTTGGAACTACAGATTTGTATTTGCTTTAGCAATATAAATCATAGTAATTTTATCAAATTTATCATTGAAAGTGGCAAATGTTGCATGATATTTATCTTTAAATACACTATCTAAAACTTTTTTTCAGGTTTTGGAGTCTCTTTACAAGGTATGTGTTTCAATTCATTGCAACTTAAAGTAACTAAAAGAGAATAATGCATATTAAGCAAAGATAATCTGGATTTTGAAATTACAGCATTCCCTAATTGCTGCTAGATATTTTTAAGATATTATTTATCTTGCAGTTGTATGTTACACTGTTCCCTTCTGAGCCCTGTGTGATGCGTGTGAGTCAGGAATGGTGCTTGGCAGATACAGGGTTACAGACACATGTGTATTAACTTTCTTCTTATTTTTTTTTTCATGAAGTGGTTTCAGCAACAAGTCAACCAAATAGAGGAGGTAAAATATAACTTCTTAACTCTTAATTATATTAGTAAGTATTTGACCCATTTGAAGATCAGTTTGAAGTATATATAAATCAAATGTTTCAATAACCATTGATTATAAAGTAATATTTTGATTTAGGTTGAAAAATAATCAGTTTGTAGCAAAATGATTATAAGTAATTTGCCTATGCTTATAAGTAATTTGCCTATGCATTTTCTATGTAAATCCAGTAAAGAACAAATTTATAGGATCATTTTTCTCCTATAGAATAATGTAAATTTCACACAATTTATTTTTCTAATTTACATAAGAGTGGTGGGAATTTATCAACTTAAAAATTGTCCTGTATTAAAAAATTATCCATAATATAAGCAGACAAAGTTGTATTGACTTTTGCAAAATTTATTCTGTTCTTTAATGATATTTTTTGCATTTTGGATCTTCAAATATTTTAAAAACTAGACTGAGAATAACTGGTCTTTGCCTTCAAGGACTTTCAATTCTGCTTTGGGAGAGAACATATGTATTCCTTTAAGCATGAAAGAATAGCTTCCAAGGAAGCTCCAGGGATTGTTCAGAATTAAGGAAATAATGAAATACTTTTCAGACATGAGATCAAAATGAGTCTTTAGTAACTGGTCAATTTTGTTACTTTAGATGAGCAAAGGCCAAAGTAATTTAGAAGCAGAACTTCAAGCAGATGGCAAATCAGCCAGTTTGAACATTGTACAAATTGCAAAACTGGCACGTAAATTCGAAGATATTAAAAGTCGCCTAAAAGACCGCAAGGTGGCCATGCAGGCTAAACAAGAGTAAGTGAATTATATGAATTAATTGAATTAAAATCAGTGACTAACATCACATGCAAGTCAATGTTAGTGCTTTACAAAGAATTTCTAAATGATATCTGAATGCTTACTTTTTTGATATAAAGTTTTAGTAATCTGAGATGGTATTATTTAGTGCAGTTGACATTAGTCACTTGTGACTATTCAAATTCAATTTAGTAAAACAAATTGGCTCTGGGTCATACTAAACATATTTTAAATACTCAACCACCATAAATAGCTATTATTTAAAACTTCTGTTAGATAGTACTATCTTAAAAACATCTGAGCTGGGCAGTGGTGGCGCATGCCTTTAATACCAGCACTTGGAAGGCAGAGGGAGGCCCATTTCTGAGTTTCGAGGCCAGCCTGGTCTACAGAGTGAGTTCTGGGACGGCAGGGCAAGACAGAGAAACCCTGTCTCAAAAACTCAAAAACCCAAAAAACCAAAAAACCAAAAAAAAAAAAAAAAAAAAAAAAAAAAAAAAAAAAAAAAAAAAAGGATTTTAATCATGTTTCTGAATGCTTTAAAAATATATTTCAATTAAGATAGAACTACGTCACAGCCTCCTTTCCTCACTCCAGCCCCTCCCAGCAGTCCTCCCAGCCCCCCTCAAGTTAATAGCCTCTTTACCTGTGTTATTGGTACATACATACATATGTGTATGTATATGTATATGTATACAAGCTGCTGAGTTTGTTTGTGTTGTTTGTCTGTACATAGTTTCAGGACTGACCATTTCTCATTGGACAGCTAATAAAGAGG
Source organism: Montemys delectorum (assembly GCA_019843815.1). NCBI lineage: Eukaryota > Metazoa > Chordata > Mammalia > Rodentia > Muridae > Montemys > Montemys delectorum. The sequence goes on along the minus strand of JADRCD010142667.1, from coordinate 22,997 downwards.
GAGGGGTCCTCTCTTCTCCAAGCAGTCAATACAATTCTTGGTCTAGGTGTGTTACCCTGCAAAAATTTCCACCTTCACATTAGCATGTCCGTTGTTAAACACCATTGTTCTCCAGTCTTTTTATGCATTTTTAGGATATAGTGTTTCACTTCCAGACCTTATGGGACTTGCAAACTTTCTAACCCTTTCCCCAAGATGTTCTTTGAGCAACTGATGCAAATGATATAGATGTGTCTGTTTGGGGCTAGGCTCCCGATGATCTACTCATCTATTCATTTTGCCCACTTGTGGGTTACTGTGATGGTTTGCATTTGCTGTAAGAAGAGGCTTCTTTGACGAGAAGTGTAGTTCTACTCATCTATGAGTATAAGGGTAAGATTTAGAATGTAGTTACCTATTACGCAACTTTAGTAATTTTTGATGGTATAGGTTCTTTTTAAAAAAAGCCTTTTTGAATTTCACATCATGCACCCCAATCCCACTCATCCCCCACTCTTCTCATATCTGCCCTGCAGCCTTCTCCCCAACAACAAAAAAATCTTGTTTAAGCTAAAGTGTGTCACACTGTGTTCCTCAGCACACCATTTCCTCTACATTTCTTTGCTTGCAAATGTTCATTGTAAGGAGTCATTTGGTCTGGTATGAGGCCTCTGACATCTGATACAGTAACAATACTGGAACCTCAATGCTCCCATGCACACATTAGCCCACCCATGCTCTGTTACTAAAGTAGGCTCTACTGTGCTGCCCAGAAGAGTTCCAGGGCCTACTCTCCAGATCACTGCAGCAGGTGACGGGCAGAGACAGCCATCCTGCTCTCATGACCACAAGGTCACCTCTCCTACAATGCCTAGGCAAGGAGTGGGGCCAGTTCTGCATAGCCCTTAGACATCAAAACGTCCCCACACTGAAGTCCAGATCAGGGATGTCCACCTGGCCTTTGGTGGTAATAGACTCCTGCTGCTACAGGGACATGGTCTCAGACTGGTACCCAGTAGCCGCACAAGCCAAGACCCCACTATGGTCCCAGCTACTCAAATCAGGCTGTTCTTCACTGCCCTCAAGTCTCCAGTTCTGCCTCTTTTTTGTGCCCATATCCTTCTGTTTCTCTTTTTCTTCCATTCCTCCACCACTTACTTGCTCCTCCTAGTGGTGTACTCATGGTCTCTAAGTGTCTGAAGTAGTCTCAGGAGTGATCTAAGAAGTGCTATAGCCAACATGTCTACCTATCATGGCTCCATGCATGTATACTCTTTGGCATGGGCTGTCTCCCACAGTCTGTGTGATGCCAGACTGGTGCTCCACTCCCAGGCACTCTAACATGCTCAGGATCACAGAATCACAGAATTCCAGGATCCCAGGAGCTCTGACACACCCAGGATCTCAGGGTCCCAGGATCCTGGAATCACAGGATCACAGAGACAACTGGACTCGGAGGAGCTCTGACATAACCAGGATCACAGGAAGGACAGGCTCTAGTCAGATATAGTGAGAGAAGGTAGCACTACTGCTTTTAATATTCTCTTTGTTTTGTGCATTTGGTGTTTTGATTATTATGTGATGGGAGGAATTTCTTTTCTGGTCCAGTCCATTTGGAGTTCTGTAGGCTTCTTTTATGTTCATGGGCATCTCTTTCTTTAGGTTAAGGAAGTTTTCTTCTATAATTTCGTTGAAGATATTTACTGGCCCATTACCTTGGAAGTCTTCACTCTCTTCTCTACCTATTATTCTTAGGTTTGGTCTTCTTATTGTGTCTTGGATTTCCTGGATGTTTTGGGTTAAGATCTTTTTGCATTTTGCCTTTTCTTTGACTGTTGTGTCAATGTTTTCTATGGTGTCTTCTGCTCCTGACATTCTCTCCTCTATCTATTGTACTCTGTTGGTGATGCTTTGACTCCTGATCTCTTTCCTAGGTTTTCTCTTCTTTTTCCTTTGTCTGTCTTCTCTTTTTTTCTTTATTGGATATTTTCTTTATTTACATTTCAAATGTTTTCCCCTTTCCAAGTCTCCCCTTTGGAAAGCCCCCATCCCATCCTCCTTCTGATTTCTTTCCTAGGCTTTCTATCTCCAGGGTTGTCTTCTTTGTGATTTCTTTATTGTTTCTATTTACATTTTTAGATCCTGGATGGTTTTGTTTAATTCTTTCACCTGTTTGGTTGTGTTTTCCTGTAATTCTTTAAGGGATTTTGTGTTTCCTCTTTATGGGCTTCTACTATTTATCTGTGTTCTCCTGTAATTCTTTAAGGGAGTTATTTATGACCTTCTTAAAGTCCTCTATCATCATCATGAGATGTGATTTTAAATGTGAATCTGGCTTTTCCAGTGTGTTGGGTTATCTAGGACTTGCTATGGTGGGAAAACTGTGTTCTGATGATGATAAGTAGCCTTGGTCTCTATTGCTTAGGTTCTTGTGCTTGCCTCTTGCCATCTGGTTATCTCTGGTATCAGTTGGTCTTGCTGTTTCTGACTGGAGTTTGTCCCTCCTGTGGGCCTGTGAGCCCATGATCTTAGGTATGTCAGCACTCCTGGGAGACCATTTCTCTCTGGGTGTGGAGAGCTGTGTCACAGGGTTAGCGCTGGGGCACTGATGGAAACTGGATGGATCCTGTCTCTGTCTATTTCATGGTTCCTGTGCCATGTGTGCTCCTGGAGGGTCCCTCTTTGGACAGTTATTGGTGCAAAAGTGGTGGTCTCACCTGGGAACTTAGGAGTGACAGCACTCCTGGGAGAGCAGCTTTCTCCAGGCAGAATTTGGGTATGCAGTGCTGCGGGACAGCTTTAGCTCCATGGTACAGATCACAAGGTATTTTTCTATTAACTACTGGGAGACCTGTAGCTACTTTATGAGGAAGGCATTAGTATATGTAAGTTTTAACATATAAAGAGCCTGGAGCTGAGAGAGGCCCAGAAGGTGGCTAGCTCCAGGTCATATAGTTATAGATTTGCAGCAGGTTGTTTCACTCTCAGGCTTCTGCTCATAGCACCACACCAAATGATAATACACTAGCAGTTTCTACTCACTTGTTTTTATTATTTTAGTTCTAAATGTTATTGGTATACTTAATTATATTCTTGGAATACACAACTTACAGAATTTGCACTTTTTTTTTACTATAGGATGGCATTTGTTTTAGCACTTAGTGAAAGATAAATGATATGCTAACTTTGATTTCACAAACTTCATATGTCTAGTCTGTAAATTATACTTCCTTGAGCATGTAATGTAACTCTGAATATATATGAAGATAAGTTTTCTTTATTGACACTCTTAACAGGGACAAAGCGTTAATAGCAGAATCATTGAAACATTATGGACTCATAGAAAAACAAATTGAAGGTAATATTTTATAAATCCTTGAACTTTATAGTTTTATAAACATTTTTTAATTTCAACTTATATCCCTTCCTATGTCCTTTGTTACTTATTGTTTCTCCTGACTACGTACTCATGGTAAATCTCCTCTCAAGGTGACCTCCCCCTTTTGTGTGTGTGCCTTCTTCTTCTCTTCTCTCTATCTGGCACCCTGAATCAGGTAACTGAATACTCACTCAGCTCTATCTACTAGCCAGTCACAGGTCTTAGCCTTTTTTTGACCAATTGACTTAAGAAACAAGTTTACATAGCATCACTTGCTGTATGTGAGGCTCTTCTTGTAGACATTTTTAGTAGTAAACAGGGAATTGTTAAAGATTTTCTTATAGTGAAATGAATGATAGTGCAGCTTAAATGTGTAATCGATACAAATTAGATTGCTAATGAAAGAAAGTGAAATGGACAGTTTAGAAACCTCTTTACCTGATACAATTGACAAGACTTGGTGATTGAAGGCAAAGAAAAGATCATGAGGTACTCATGTTACTTTCAATCAATAGAAATGAATAGAAGGTATAGATTGCTTTTGGCAAGATGGCCATTTTTACTCTATTAATCCTGCCAATTCAAGAGCATGGGAGATCTTTCCATCTTCTGAGATCTTCAATTTCTTTCTTCAGAGACTTGAAGTTCTTGTCATACAGATCTTTCACTTGCTTAGTTAGGGTTACACCAAGGTATCTAATACCCATGGAAGGTGTTGCAGAGACAAAATGTGAAACAGAGACCAAAGGAAGGACAATCCAGAGGCTGCCCCACCTGGGGATCCTTCCCATATACAATCACCAAACCCTGACACTATTGTGGATGTCAGCAAGTGCTGGCTGACAGAGCCTGTTATAGCTGTCTCCTGAGAACCTCTGACAGTGCCCGACTAATACAGAAATAGAGGCTCACAGCCATGCATTGGACTGAGCATAGGGTCCCCAATGAAGGAGCTAGAGATAGGACCCAAAGAGCTGAAAGGGTTTGCAGCTCCTTAGTATGAACAGCAATATGAACTAACCAGTACCCACAGAGCTCCTAGGGACTAAACCACCAAACAAAGAGTACACATGGTGGGATTCATGGCTACAGCTGCATATGTAGCAGAGGATGGCCTAGTCAGTCATCAATGGGAGGAGAGGCCCCTGGTCCTATGAAGGTTCTATGCCACAGTGCAGGGGAATGCCAGGGTCAGGAATGGGGAGAGGATGGGTTATTGAGCAGGGGGAGGGAGGAGGGATAAGTTTTGTTTTGTTTTTTGGAGGAGAAACTGGGGAAGGGGATATCATTTGAAATGTAAATAAAGAAATATCTAATAAAAAAGAGAAATGAATAGAAGAGGAAAAACAAGTTGTGGGAGGGTGTGGCACAGTTTTGGAGCACTTGCCTATCCACCAAGACCAGGGTTTGATCCCTGGTGTCACACAATAAAGAAGAAAGCATGTATTAGAGAGAAAATGATGTATATGTAAGTGGCTATTATTCATGTTTATTCAGATACCACAGCCCAAGTGCCTAATTGCAAGGGTTTGATATTCGAAGTTGTTGTTTTGTCTTTCCTCTGGGTGAATCATTAAAATTAATAATGTAGACTATGGGCCCAATTAGTGTATAGCATATTATATATAATATATAATGGTGGATACTTGTATCTATTTCAGAGTTCATAAAATCACATTCAGCTTTAGACTCTGAAATTGAAACCGAGTCAGGTAAGCATCCACTCATTTAAATATCATCACATTAACACCTCCTAAAGGTTCCGTAACCTTCCCAATTACTACCACCAACTGAGGACCAAGTGTTCATGTTACTGAGCCTGTGGGAACATTCGTATAGTTAAGAAACCTCTGTACTCTTGATCCTTTTTTCAAGATTTTGTCTGTTTGTCTGTCTGTTTGTCTGTTTGTTTGTTTTTAAGAGAGAGTGTCAGGTATCCCAGGGTGGCTTTAAACAACAGCTCGCTCTCTTTGAAGCTCTTTCTGCAGTCTGTGCTAGTGATGACCGTATGACTTTTCATATGCAGTATACAAGCACCTGCATTGGGACCTATTGTGGGTTTTGGTAGCAAAGGCTGTTTGGATTCTCGTGTGTGTGTGTGTGTGTGTGTGTGTGTGTGTGTGTGTGTGTGTGTGTATGTGTGTGTGTGTGTGTGTGTATTTCTCACCCAAGGGAACCTGTAGCAGGGAGATAGATGTTGGTGACAAATATAGCTTGCAATGGACCATATGACAGTAGCACCAGCGCTGAAGCATGTTATCTATGAGATGTGCATAGATTTGGGTTCTGTACCACAGGTACTTATGGGCTAGCTGGGTCTGTGAGATCCAGATGCTGCTGTATTCTGAGCTACTGCTGTCTCAGCAACCTCAGTGGGGATGTTCCTGCAGCATCTGAAGGTCTGGTGTCTGCATTGCAGGTTCTGTCAGACCTGCCCCAAAGCTGGGCTCTTGTATGTAAGCACATGTGCGGCAGAAGTTGCTTCAGATCCTTGGGCTGTAAACTTGTGTGGCCTGGTAGCAGCTTTTATGTTTGAGTTCTGGGCACCCAAAGTGGCATTGAAGCTTGGGTTGCAGTGTTGTGAGCACACAGTGCAGCTCTGAGGTCCTGGGGTCTTCTTAGATGCAGGGATGGCTTTCCTGGCTGCTTGTATGGGAGGGAGAGAAGTCTGGTATGATTTTCATCTTTTTTCTTTATATAAGGTTATTTTTGCTCCCTTTGACTTCTTTACATTTTTCTCTTCGTTTTTGATTTTTAAGGAGTTTGAATATCATTACATGTTTAGATGCATAGTTTTTATTTTGTTTTTATTTTGTTTTTTTTTTTTTTTTCAGCTTTCGGACAACCAAGTGGCTTACCAGGTAAAAGTACTTACTGCACAAGCTTGGTGGTCTGAGTTAGTCCTTGGAACTCGTGTGATAGTGGAAGAAGGAAATCAGACTCCATAGAGTTGTGCTGAACTCTCCACACTCAGGCCCTCATATAATCACCGGGCGTATATATCATGCATAGCCATACATACAGTGATAACGAGAGTTTTAAATGATACATGCCTTAGTATCTGTCATTAATTTTAGAAAAGCTGTAGTCATTACCACTTCACATTGCTTTCATTTTTCCTTTCTCACTTGTTACCCCTTAGGCATGTACTACACCTGTTTTTATTACCCCATTAGTCATATATTATACCTGTTTTTATTACTCCATTAGGCATTTATTACACCTGTTTTTATTACCCCATTAGGCATGTATTACACCTGTTTTCATTACCCTATTAGGCATATATTACATTGTTTTTATTACCCCATTATGCGTTTATTACATTGTTTTTATTATCCCACTAGACATATATTACAGTTTTTATTACCCCATTATGTGTGTATTACACTGTTTTTATTATCCCACTAGGCATATATTACATTGTTTTTATTACCCCATTATGTGTGTATTATACCTGTCTTTATTACCCCTTTAGGCATGTATTACACCTTTTTTTTTTAACTGAGCATTGAATTCATAGATCTTGAATGCTCAATTACATTTTTACCTCATTCACTTCTAAGTTTGGGGAGTCTCTAAAGACAGTTTCATATTCACTGACTTGTTTCAAGTAAGTTGTTTTAATAGGTCTACAAAATACTCAAGAATTATTTAAAAATGTGCAGGTTGTTTCCCAAAGGTTCCAAGTATTAAATCACATTTTTTAACTTTACAGTAGCCACATAGAATAAGCATATTATTAGACAACAATATAACATTACCTGGTTATTATGATTATTAAAATAGCAATTCCTGGTCCAGAAGATCAAAACCAGCAGGATCTCCATGACATGGAGCAACAACAGAATATTCAAGAGGAATCTCTGTGAGGATCCAGTATTGATAGTGTAGCAGAAGCCATAGGCCTTGAAACAGACCAATGACTTACTGCAATGAACATTTGCAAATAAAAGATGAGATGATAAATGGCTATACTGTGTGATACACTGTGACACACTTCAACTCCATAATAGGATGGTTCTTGGTGTTTTTTTTCTTTGTTTGTTTTCATTCTATCTTATTATTTTCTTTTGTGGGAAAGGTTGCAAAGGGTGGAGGGTGGACACAAAAGTATGGGGGGATAAATAGGACTGGGGTGGATGATGTGAAATCACAGAGAATCAGTGAAAAACTTTTAAAAAAGAGCCCACATAGATTAGAACACATGGTATGATTGGCAAAATGCAAGTGCTCCTAAAGGAGTAAATTGTTTTGTACTTTTTCTTTCCTTTCCTTTTCTTTCATTTTATTTTTTTTTCAAGATAGGGTTTATTTTGTGTAGCCTTGGCTGTCCAGTAACTAGTTCTGTAGACAGGCTGGACACAAATTCTTAGAAAGTTTGCCTGTCTCTGCAGTTGCTGGGATTAAAGGTGTTTGCCAACACTGACCTTTTTTTTTTTAAACTTATTTATTGTTTAAATGGAGTCATTTTCTTTTTTGTTGTTTTTTTTCATTTTTAAGATTTATTTATTTATTTATTTATTTATTTATTTTAATATATGTGAGTACACTGTTGCTCTCTTCAGACACACCAGAAGAGGGCATCAGATTCCATTACAGATGGTTGTAAGCCATCATGTGGTTGCTAGGAATTGAACTCAGGACTTCTGGAAGAGTAGCCAGTGCTCTTAACGTCTGAGCCATCTCTCCAGCTCCCCTTTTTAATTTTTTTTTTAAAGATTTACCTATTGTATTGTATTGTATGTATGTATGTATGTATGTATATATGTATGTATATGAGCACTCTGTCTTATGTGTATCAGAAGAGGTAATCTAATCCCATTACAAATGGTTCTGAGCCATCATGTGGTTGCTGAGAATTGAACTGAGAGCCTGTGGAAAAGCAGTCAGTGCTTTTAACCTCTGAGCCATCTCTCCAGACCTGCACTATTTATTTTTTAAATTTTATTTTATCTACTTTTTACTTACTGCTTGTATCAGTCACAAGGCATTCTTTACTACAGTAGAGCTTTAGCATTTCCTTTTACTTTTTTATTAGAGTTTCTGCTTATATTATCTTCTGTTCTTGTATGTTGTCAGTTTTCTCCTAGGTAAATAAACACTGATAATTAATTGTTTAAAATTCCTGCCTGATAACTTAAAAATATCTACTATATTTGAAATCCTGTGCTCATAGTTGGGTATCTCTTCATAATGTGACTCCCCCCACCTGCCCCATCCTCTGGGTATGCCTTGTATCATAGAAATTTTTTATTGAAATTTCTATTTGAAATAGAAAATTGAAATTTTTTATTGAAACCCAGAGATGATGTATAAGAAAAAGTAAAATAATGTAAATATGGTTGAAAGAATCATCATGTCACCTCCTTGTGATTATTTAGTTTTCTCATGTGTATCAGTGAACTGTATGATCATATGACTTCAGCTATTATAACACCTTTATATATTCTGTAATAGGGACTCCTTCAGTGGCTACTCGGATGAATATAATGATGCAGATATTTGAAAATCAGACAACTATGTTAGAGAAGTAAGCTTTGGAAATAATTATTTCTTATATTCTACTTATAAAATTGAGTGCATAGAATAGAAACATTGGGAGCACAGAAGAGAAATAAGGCCTTCATCATAAACTGGCCTCTTTTGTTCTCATTAATTAATGTATTTATTCACTTTATGGCCTGATCAAAGCTCCCACTCCATCCCTTCCATTCTTCCACCCTCTCTTCCTCAAAGAAGGGGAGGCCATCCATTAGTACCAACCCATCCTGATAATCAAGTCCCAGCAGGACTAAGTGAATTCTTTCCCAATTGAGGCTAGAGAAATGAGAAAGGGAATCAAAACAGGCAATAGAGTCATAGACAGTTCCCTACTCTAATTGTTAGGGGGCCAACATGAAGAACAAGCTGCATATCTGCTACAAATATATAGCAGGCCTAGGTCCATCCTGTGCATGCTCTTTGGTTGGTTGATAATTTAGTCTCTGTGAGGCCCCATAGGACCAAGTTAGTTTAGTCTGTAGGTCTTTTTGTGGGGTTCTTGATCTATCAGGCTCCCTCAGTCCTCCCCCAACTCTTCCACAAGACTCCTTGAGTTCCATTTGAGTCCCACCTACTGTTTGACTGTGGGTCTCTGCATCTGTTTCAGTCAGCTGCTAGATGAGGGCTCTCAGAGGACAGACCCTGTCTGCCAAATCATTATCATTATCATTATCATTAATAATGTTAGGGCTTGGCTCTTCCCAGATGGTGGGTCTCAAGTTGGATCAGTCATTAGTTGCCATTCCCTAGATATCTGCTCCATCTTTATCCCTGCATTTCTTGTAGGCAGGACAAATTTTGGGTCAAAAGTTTTGTAGATGGGCTGGTGTCTGCCTCCTTCAACTGCAAGTCTGAACTGGCTACAGGAAGTGGAATCTTCAGGCTCCATGTCCCCAGATGGTTTAGGGCTCAGCTAAGGTCACCCCATAGACTCCTGGACACCTCCATATCTCAGAGATGCCCTCTCACCGATTTATGTTTTCTCTCCCAGCCTCTACCAACCCCTCAAAGAAGAAAAGGGAAATATGGTAGATAAGAGTATGGATGGAGGCAGCTGGAATGGGAGGATCAAGTCAGGAAGTAGAGGGGAGAAGGGATGGTTGGAGGGAATATGAGTAGAGATGGCTAAAATCAAGGAGTATTTGAGGGGCTATCTCAAATAGAGTTACACAGGGTATATCAACCACTCCCAAGCGCCTCATATTTAGGAGTAGTCTTCCAGTATATAATGAACTCCACAACTTTTTGTTTGCTTGTTTGTGCTTCCAATTGGTTACAATGTGATGGGTTTTACTTGTTTATTTGTTTTGTTTTTATATTTATTTTGGGAGGTGCTTTATTTTATTTTTAGTTTTGGGTGTTTTACTGTATTGATTTTTTTTGTTCTTTCCATAAAGAACATAAAGTTCGGTAGGTGGGAGAAGGGTGTGATAGGACTTGGGGAGGAGAAGAATATGGTCAAAATATATTTCAATTTGAAAATTGTTTTAAACAATAGGAATATTATTAAAAGATAAAACAGCTGACCTCTTATGTGTATGCATACATTTGTCTTAATTTGGATTTTATTGCTATGAAGAGACACCATGACCATGACAACTCTTAATAAAAAACAACATTTCACTGGAGCTGGCTTACAGTTTCAGAGGTTTAGTCTATTATTGCCATGGTGGGGAGCATGGCAGCATCTAAGCAGATATGGTGCTGGAGAAAAAGCAGAGAGTTCTACATCTTGACCTGCAGGCAGCAGAACGAACTGAGTGCCATACTGAGCATAGCATGGGCACAGGAGACTTGAAAGCCCACCCCCACAGTGACATCCTTCCTCCAACAAGTCCACACCTCCTAACAGTGCCCTTCCCTAGAGGCCAAGTATCCAACCTCATGAGTCTATGGAGGGCATACCTACTCAAACTACCACATTCTACTCCCTGGCCTCCATGCACCTGTAGTCATGACATAATGCAAAATTCATTTAGTCCAATTTCAAAAGTCTCCCATAGTCTGTCACAGCCACAACAATATTTAAAAGTCCAAAGTTTGAAGTCTCTTCTGAAATTCACACAATCACTTGACTATAATTCCCTGTAAAATTAAAATAACAAACAGATCACATACGATATACAGTGCACACAGGATATACATTACCATTCCAACATGTAAGCATGGAAGCATAGTGAGGAAATATTGAACCCAAAGAAGACTGAAAACCAGCTAGAGAAACTCCAAACTCTGCATCTCCATGTCTGATGTCAAAATGCTCCAACTCCGTTCAGCTTTGTTGAGTGCAACACAATTTATTTTTCCCTTGAGCTGTTTTCACTCCTTGTTAGCAGTTTTCCTTGGCAGGTATCCCATTGCACAGGCATATCTGATCTCTTGGGATGCCAAAGAAAACCCAGCCTTCACCTTCACAGCTTCACACAATGGCTTCTCTGGGCTTCCATGCAGGGACATTTCTGCTACATACCTGGTTTTGGTGGCTTTCCTTAGTTGCTAAGGGAGATTCCATAACTGCTTTCTTTTATCCTTGATTCTAAAGCCAGAATCACATGGCTTAAGCTGCCCAGTTCTGCAGCTTGCTGGGAAATATATCTTCACCGACATTCTGTTTTCCATGGTTTTCTTCACTACCTAAGTTTGGCTGTCCTGGAACTTGCTATGTAGACCAGGCTGCCCTTGGACTCAGAGATCTGTATGTCTCTGTTTCCTGAGTGCTGGGATTAAAGGCGTGTTAATTACAGGGTACTGTAGGTGGATATAAGTAGGGAGGATCCTGGCAGGAGTCTAGGTTTTGGCTAGAGCACAGGAGTAGGTTGTGAAACTAGGCAGAGGGCACTTGTTAAAAATCTTTTTTAAAAGTGTAAATGTGTTGCATAACTTGAAATATGGATATATTTCATGTAGTACAGTTACTCTTGGTCTGTTTTTCAGAGCTTTAGCTGAACAGAATGTAATTCAGTCTGTAAGTATTACATTCTTAATTTGATATTGCACTTTGTCGTTGAATTTTGAAGAACTCTAGAGATGACCATTTTCTCTCATCTCTCATTGTACTTAAAGATAAGCACTCACTCAGTTTACTCAGGTTGGGAACTAGAAGGAATTGCATGTTATTTTTCATTTTATCTCCATCATGGTCATTCAGAAACACTTCTGAAATACTAAACTGTAATCTCTTTCTTATCTAGATCCAAATGACAGTTTAGAAATTAATGCTAGTGGCCCATTCTTTTGTCATGCTTTAGTGAAGCAAACCTAATGGAGATGCTTAATTTTAATTGTAATTATTATATTTGTCTTTAGAAATATAAAAAGATGGAAAGTGATTGTCAAATGTTAGTAATGGAGAAAACCCTGCTGGAAGGAGAAATTCGAAGGCTGAGAGAAATAGAGGTTGGTACATGTGGCTGATAAAAATGATATGCAGTATCAAATAATGCCTAGTATCACACAGATGGGACCCAAAGTGACATTTACTTGTTTTATGACACATTCTATCCGTCATGATTTTTAGAAGCTCTGATTGAAAACCTTAAGTTAATGTTCTAAATTTCCATATTTTCTGTCAAATTCATAAGGATGAAAACAGAAACAGCTTAATCATTGTAAAAGATATCTTTTTATTTTAACTTTTGTTTCTTTTTATTTATCATTCTCCCATGAAATACATCCCCTACAGCCTCCCCTCCTCTACTCCTTCTAGCCCCTCCCCAACCTCCCCTCTTCCCCAGAACCACTGCTCTTCTGTTTCCCTTCATAAAAGAACAGGCCTCCCAGGAATGCCAACAAAACATGGCAAGAAATATGCAATATGACTAGGTAGCTATAAGCCCTCATATCACGGTTGGACAAGGAACCATACCACATTGAATTCCATAGTGGATGTACATGTTTGCACTCCCACCAGCAGTGGCGCAGTGTTCCTCTTGCTCCACACCAGCATAAACTGACACTGTTATTGATCCGAGCCATTCTGACAGGTGTAAGACAGAATCTCAAAGTCATTTTGATTTGCATTTCCCTGATAAAGATGTTGAACATTACTTTAAGAGTTTCTAGGCCATTTAAGATTCCTCAGTTGAGAATTCTCTATTCAGACATGTATGCCATTTTTAATAGGATTGTTTGGTTTATTAATGTCTAGTTTCTTGAGTTTTTTTAAAATATATTTTGTATATGAGCCCTGTCTTGGATGTGGAGTTGGTGAAAATCTTTTTCCATTCTGTAGGCTGTTGTGTTGTCCTATTGATGGTGTCTTGCTTTGGGGGGCCTGCCCTACCTTTTGGGGACTGGTACTGGGTACTCATCAAAATAGTGTTGGATGAAGACTAAAGACTGATAATCCTTGTTCTTATAATTTTATTACTTGTGCTTAAATACATATCATTCTCTTACTCTATAACTCAGATGAGATGAAGTCTCTAGGGACCTTGTCTCTCATAGCTCACATATAGGAGACCATGCAAAGAGGATAGGCCATCTCCAGAGAAGTAACCTGCCAGCCTTGCTTTTCCTAGATGGCTCCTTACAGTGTCCTTTGCCTTACAGTTTCATGAGGCCCCATATATTAATTGTTGATTTTAGTGCTTGCACTATCCATGTTCTGTTTAAGAAGTTGTCTTCTCTGCCAATGCATTTAATAATATTTCTTAGTTTCTCTTCTGTAAAGTTCAGTGAGTCTGGTTTTTTGTTGAGGTCTTTGATTCACTTGCACTTGAGTTTGTGCTGGGCAATAAATATGGATCTATTTTCATTCTTCTACAGGCTCACATCCAGTTTGACCAACACCATTTATTGGAAATTCTTTTTGGTTTCTAATGGGTATTTCTGGCTTCTTTATTAAGAAGAAAACAGGTGTCCATAGGAGTGTGGATTGATTCCATTGATTAATGTGTCTGTTTTTATGCTAACACCATGCCATTTTTTATTATCATAGTTCTGTAGCACAGCTTCACATCAGTGGTGGTGAGTTGAAGCTGGAAGTTCTTTTATTGTTCAGAATTGTTTTAGCTATCCTGATTTTTTGTTTTTACATAAGAAATTGAGTATTGTTCTTTCAAGATCAGCAAAGAATTGTGTTGAAATTTTGATGGGGGATTGCATTGAATCTGTAGATGAATTTTTGTAGGGTGGCCATTTTAACTATATTAATCCTACTACTTCATGAGCATGAAAGATTTTTTTCACCTTCTGATATCCTCTTCAGTTTCATGAAAGACATTTACATGGCAAATATTTAACTTTGTAGATCTGTTAGTGAATAAGAGTCAAAGTTTTTGTTTTCCCTCAAACCTCTGGAGCTGAAGACTGAACCCAGGGCCTTTTGATTATTAGGCAGAAACTACCACTACACTAAATCCACAAACCCCAAGTCTTTTAAATGCATTTTATGTTCTCTATAACTACTTAATTATACCAACTACAATTATAATTAGTTAACTATAGTAACTGGTGTGAGTAGAAATTAGTACATTGCCAATCATATGAGAAAATCTGCTTCCCTTTATGTTTTCTTTTCTTACCATTTTTACTCATGTTCTAAATCCAAACTAGAGGCAAGAGTCAGATAAAGTAAATTGTTATGAACCAGTTAAATATAATATATATATGTATATATATATATAGGCAGACTATATACACACACACATATATGTATATATGTGTATATATATACACATATATAGTTAAAACACTTTTTTGGATTTTTGGAGGTGTTTTTCTTATATTGTACTGCAGGCTAGCCAAGAACTCACTTCAACCCACCTGCCTTAATCTCCCAAGGGCTGGAATATCATGCATTGTGTCCTATGGAATACCTTTGAACCCACTTTTGTTGGTTACTTGATAGTTCTTTGATATTCGATCAGAAAGTAGAAATTATTTTCTCTTAATAACCTCTCATTATTTAGTACTCTGGTCTATAGTATGTATGAGTTTTATAGGAAACATCTTCAAAAGCACACTAGGTTATTTGGGGAATATAGTAGTTTTTATTAAAATTCATTACTGTTTCCATATTTCTGTGTGTTTTTTATTGTTGATATTCTTGTTGTTGAGGCAGTGTCTTCTGTGTTCAGCCTGGCCATATACTCACTGTGTAGCTGAGAGTGATTTAAATCCCTGATTGTCCTGACCTCATCTACTGAGTGCTGGGTTTACAGATCCGACCATTGTTTCTCTTCCTTTCTTCCTTCCTTTCCTTTCTTCCTTTTGTTCTTTCATTCTTTTGTTCTTTCATGCTTTCTTTCTTTAACAAGGTTTCTCTGTGTAGTCATAGCTGTCTTGAGACTTGCTCTGCAGACCAGGATGTCCCTGAACTCACAGAGATCTCCCTGTGTCTGCCACCCAAGTGCCAGGATTAAAGGTGTGAACCACCACCACCACCTGGCTCTAGCTTTTTATTTATTTATTTATTTATTTATTTATTTATTTATTTATTTATTTTTATTAGATATTTTCTTTATTTGCATGTCATATTTCCCAGTTTCCTCTCCAAAAAAAAAAAAAAAAAAAACAAAAAACAACAAAAAAAACCCCCAAAAAACCAAAACAACAACAAGAACAAACCCCTGTTCCCTATCCCCGCTGCTTGCCACCCCACCCTCTCCTGCTTACTGGCCCTGGCATTCCCCTACACTGGGGCACAGAACCTTCTCAGGGCCAAGGGCCTCTCCTCCCATTGGTATCCAACTTGGTCATTATCTGCTATATATATGCTGCTGGAGCAATCAGTCCCACCATGTGTACTCCTTGGTTGGTGGTTTAGTCTCTGGGAGCTCTGAGGGTACTAGTTAGTTCATATTGTTGTTCGTCCTAAGGGGCTGCAAACCCTTCAGCTCCTTGGGTCCTTTCTCTAGCTTTTTCATTGGGGACCCTGTACTCAGTCCAATGAATGGCTGTGAGCCTCTACTGTATTAGTCCGGTACTGTCAGAGCCTCTCGGGAGACAGCTATATCAGGCTGGATTGCCCTTCCTTCAGTCTCTGCTCCATTAGTCTCTGCAACTCCTTCCATGGGTATTTTGTTCCCCCTTTTAAGAAGGAATGAAGTGTCCACATTTTGGTCTTCCTTCTTGAGTTTCTTGTGGTTTCTGGATTGTACTTCATGTATTCTGGGTTAATAACCACTTATCAGAGAGTGCATGCCATGTGTGTTCTTTTGTGATTGGGTTACCTCACTCAGGATGACATTCTCCAGATCCATCCATTTCCCTAAGAATTTCATAAATTCATTGTTTTTAATAGCTGAGTAGTACTCCATTGAGTAGATGTACCACATTTTCTGTATCCATTCCTCTGTTGAGGGACATCTGGGTCATTTCCAGTTTCTGGAATTATAAATAAGACTGCTATGAACATAGTGGAGCATGTGTTCTTATTACATGGTGGAGCATCTTCTGGGTATATGCCCAGGAATAGTATAGCTGAGTCCTCTGGTAGAACTATGTCCAATTTCTGGAGGAACTGCCAAACTGATTTTGAGAGTGGTTGTACCAGTTTGCAATCCCACCAGCAACAGAAGAGTATTCCTCTTTCTCCACAACCTCTCCAGCTTCTTCTGTCACCTGAGTTTTTTATCCAAGCCAATCTGACTGGTGTGAAGTGGAATCTCAGGGTTGTTTTGATTTGTATTTCCCTGATGACTAAGGATGTTGAACATTTCTTTAGACGTTTCTCAGCCATTTGGTATTCATCAGTAGAGAATTCTTTGTTTAGCTCTATACCTCATTTTTAAATAATGTTATTTGGTTCTCTGGAGTCTAACTTCTTGAGTTCTTTGTATACATTGGATATTAGCCCTCTATCAGATATAGGGTTGGTAAAGATCTTTTTCCAATCTGTTGGTTGCCATTTTGTCCTATTGACAGTGTCCTTTGCCTTACAGAAGCTTTGCAACTTTATGAGGTCCCATTTGTCAATTCTTGATCTTAGAGCAGAAGCTATTGATGTTCTGTTCAGGAAATTTTCCCCTGTGCCTATGTGCTCGAGGGTCTTCCCCACTTTCTTTTCTATTAGTTTCAGTGTATCTGGTTTGATGTGGAGGTTCTTGATCCATATGGACTTGAGCTTTGTTCAAGGAGATAAGAATGGATCAATATGCATTTTTCTACATGCTAACGGCCAGTTGAGCCAGCACCATCTGTTGAAAATGCTGTCTTTTTTCCATTGGATGGTTTTAGCTCCTTTGTCAAAGATCAAGTGGCCATAGTTGTTTGAGTTCATTTCTGTGTCTTCAATTCTGTTCCATTAATCTACCTACCTGTCACTGTACCAATACATGCAGTTTTTTTTATCACAATTGCTCTGTATGGTACAGCTTAAGGTCCAGGATGGTGATTCCATCAGAGGTTCCTTTATTGTTGAGAATAGTTTTGGCTATCCTGGGTTTTTTGTTACTCCAGATAAATTTGCAAATTGCTCTTTCTAAGTCTGTGAAGAACTGAGTTGGAATTTTGATGGGGATTGCATTGAATCTGTAGATTGCCTTCAGCAGGATGGCCATTTTTACTGTATTAATCCTGCCAATCCACAAGCATGGGAGATCTTTCCATCTTCTGAGATCTTCTTCAATTTCCTTATTCAGAAACTTGAAGTTCTTGTCAAACAGATCTTTTACTTGCTTAGTTAGAGTCACACCAAGGTATTTTATATTATTTGTGACTATTGTGAAGGGTATTGTTTCCCTAATTTCTTTCTCCACCTGTTTATCCTTTGTATAGAGGAAAGCCACTGATTTGCTTGAGTTAATTTTATATCCAGCTACTTTGCTGATATAAAATTTTCAGGTTTAGGAGCTATCTGGTGGAATTTTGGGGTCACTTAAGTATGCTATCATATCATCAGCAAATAGTGATAATTTGACTTCTTCCTTTCCAATTCATATCCATTTGATCTCCTTTTGTTGTCTAATTGCTCTGGCTAGGACTTCAAGTACAATATTGAATGGGTAGGGAGAGAGTGGGCAGCCTTGTCCAGTCCCTGATTTTAGTGGGATTGCTTCAAGTTTCTCTCCATTTAGTTTGATGTTGGCTACTGGTTTTCTGTATATTGCTTTTACTATGTTTAAGTATGGGCCTTGAATTCTTGATCTTTCCAAGACTTTTATCATGAAGGGATGTTGGATTTTGTCAAATGCTTTCTCAGCATCTAATGAGATGGTTATATGGTTTTTTGTTTGAGTTTGCTTATATAGTGGATTACGTTGAAAGATTTCCATATATTGAACCATCCCTGCATCCCTGCGATGAAGCCTACTTGATCATGGTCAATTATCACTTTCATGTGTTCTTTGATTCAGTTTGCAAGAATTCTATTGAGTATGTTTGCATCAATATTCATAAGGGAAATTGGTCTGAAGTTTTCTTTCTTTGTTAGGTCTTTGTGTGGTTTAGGTATAAGAGTAATTGTGGCTTCATAGAAGGAATTTGGTAGAGTACCTTCTATTTATATTTTGTGGAATAGTTTGAGGAGTATTGGTATTAGGTCTTCTTTGACGGTTTGATAAAACTCTGCACTAAACCCATCTGGTCCTGGGCTTTTTTTGGTTCGGAGAATATTAATGACTGTTTCCGTTTCATAAGCAGATATGGAACTTTTTAGATGGTTGATATGATCTTTATTTAACTTTGGTACCTGGTATCCGTCAAGAAAATTGTCCACTTCATCCAGGTTTTCCAGTTTTGTTGAGTATAGGCTTTTGTAGTAGGATCTCATGATATTTTGAATTTCCTTGGTGTGTGTTGTTATGTCTCCCTTTTCATTTCTGATCTTGTTAATTAGGATACTGTCTCTGTGCCCTCTAGTTAGTCGGGCTAAGGGTTTATCTATTTTGTTGATTTTTCTCAAAGAACCAGTTCCTGGTTTGGTTGATTCTTTGTATAGTTCTTTTTGTTTCTATTTGGTTGACTTCAGCCCTGAGTTTGATTATTTCCTGCCTTTGACTCCTCTTGGGTGAATTTGCTTCTCTTTGTTCTAGAGCTTTCAGATGTGCTGTCAAATTGCTGGTGTATGCTCTCTCCAGTTTCTCTTTGGAGGCACCTATAGCTATTAGTTTTCCTCTTAGGACTGCTTTGATTGTGTCCCATAAGTTTGGGTATGTTGTGGCTTCATTTTCATTAAACTCTAGAAAGTCTTTAATTTCTTTATTTCTTCCTTGACCAAGTTATCATTGAGTAGAGTATTGTTAAGCTTCCATGTGTATATGGGCATTTTACTGTTTATGTTTTTGAGGAACAACATAGTCGCCTTAGTCCATGGTGATCTGATAGGATATGAGAAATTATTTCAATCTTCTTGTATCTGCTGAGGCCTGATTTGTGACCAATTATATGGCCAATTTTGGAGAAAGTACCATGAGGTGCTGAGAAGAAGGTATGTCCTTTTGTTTTAGGATAAAAAGTTCTATAGATATCTGTTAAAGCCATCTGTTTCATAACTTCTGTTAGTCTCACTCTGTCCTTGTTTAGTTTCTGTTTCCATTGCAGAGAGTGGGGTGTTAAAATCTCACACTATTATTGTGTGCAGTGCAATGTGTGCTTTGAGCTTTAGTAAAGTTTCTTTTATGAATGTAGATGTCCTTACATTTGCAGCATAGAGGATCAGAATTGAGAGTTCATCTTGGTAGATCATACCTTTGATGAGTATGAAGTGTCCCTCCTTATCTTTTTTGATTACTTTAGGGTGAAAGTAGATTTTATTTGATATTAGAATGGCTACTCCAGCTTTTTTCTTGGGACCATTGGCTTGGAAAATTCTTTTCCATCCTTTTATTCTGAGGTAGTGTCTGTCTTTGTCACTGAGGTGGGTTTCCCATATACAACAAAATGTTGGGTCCTGTTTACATACCCAATCTGATAGTCTTATGTCTTCCAGTGTGATGGTGTGTCCAGGACTTGCTATGGTGGGAGAATTGGGTTCTAATGATGCCAAGTGACCTTGGTTTGTGTTGTTTATTTTCTTACGCTTGCCCCCCGCCATCTGGATATCTCTAGTGCTATCTGCCTTTGCTAAATCTGACTGGAGTCTGTCCTTCCTGTGATCCTGGTTGTATCAGGACTCCTCAGAGTCAAGCAGTCTCTGTGATCCTGTGATTCTGGGATCCTGTGATTCTGGGATCCTGTGATCCTGGGCTTGTTAGAGCACCTGGGAGTGGGGCTTCCTCTGTATGTTGTGGGACTGGCTGCGGAGCTTGAGCCCAAGGTCTGTTGAGGACACCAGCCCAGACAGACTGGAAGGAACCAGAGTCACTGGGTTGGTGGAGTTCCTGTGTGCCTGGTCCCACTGGTCCCAGTTACTCCCAGTGTTGGGACAGATGTTGGTTCCTCCTCACCTCTGATCCTGGATGTGTCAGGGCACCTGGGAGTTGAGCTTCCTCTGGGTATGTGGGACTGGCTGCAGAGCTTGTGCCCAAGGTCTGCTCAGGACACCAGCCCAGACAGACAGGAAGGAACCAGAACCACTGGGCTGATGGAGTTCCTGTGTGCCTGGTCTCGCTGGTCCCAGTTACTCCCAGTGTTCAGACAGTTATTGGGTCCTCCTCATCTCTGATCCTCCACCTTAGTTTTTAAAATGTATCTCTGATGGTATTTTTATATAATGTCATCCTAATGAATTTCTGCATGTGCCTCTGCTCTGGGTCTACTGCATGTATGGCACTATATCAAAGTGACTTTTAGGAGCCATAGACCACATCACAGCAAAACTGAAAAACAATTAGAGGAAATTAAATATTTCAGTGTGTAAAATTACTCAAAATGTGTGTATACATAGGATAGAGAGAGATCATTAGTAAAGTGCTCACTGTAGAAGCACAAGGAACTGAGCACACATCACCAGAACCCACGTTAAACAAACTGAGTGCAGTGGTGCATCCATAACCCCAGCACTGGGGAATAGAGATATCCAGATCCCAAGAACTTGCTGGCCAGGCAGCCAAGCCAAAATGGTGAAGTCCATGTTAAATGAGAGAGCCTGTTTCTAAAGGTAAGATGGAAAGTAATAGAAGAAGACCTTAGAGCTCTATACATGTGCATGTGCAAGTACTCCCCCTTTAAGTTCAAATAGAAACAGCCTAGGTATATCATTAATTTTGCTTTGTTTTGGTTCAGATAAAGTCCCCTGAAACAGTAGAGTAACTCTCAGGGTAAATGGGAAATCTGAGCAGCATATATTGCCATATACCTCTTATAACTTATGCTATCCTTATTTTGACATTTTCACAATTACAGAAAGCAAAGTTTTCGAGCAAAGAAGAGCGGACCAAGAAATCTGGAAAAGGAGAAAAGAAGAAAATTAAAGAAAAGTATGGCATGAAGATATGTGATCTTTTTCTTCCTCAAGTTGTAAAAATGTGCCTTAATCACAGGTTTTTTAAATAAAAATAACAAATATATGGTTTTAAATGGGGCCAGAACATGACTGGGAAAAGTCAAAAAAGAGAAAGTACGGAACTGTTACAGGATTAGAGGTGGTGAGTGAACTCTGAGAGGTAAGGGGTTCTACTGTTACTACTTATTATATTATATACATGCTACTCAAAATAGCCATTAACTCCCTAAATAAACAAATGAATAACTTTTCTCAAGCCAACTTTTCTTTTTTTTTTTACATTTTTTTAAAGTTTACAACTTTTTTATTAGATATTTTCTTTATTTACATGTAAATTTCTCCTTTCCCAGGTTCCCCTCCAAAAACAAACAAACAAACAAACAAAAACAACAAGAACAAACCCCTGTTGCCTCCCCCCTCCCCATGCCTGCCACTCCACCCTCTCCCACTTATTGGCCCTGGCATTCCCCTACACGGGGGCACAAAACCTTCACAAGGCCGAGGTCCATTCCTCCCATTGATGATCAAATTTGCAATCCTCTACTATACACATGCTGCCAGAACAATCAATCCCACCATGTATAGCCCTTGGTTGGTGGTTGGGTCCCTGGGAGCTCTGAGGGTACTAGTTAGGTTTATATTGTTGTTAGTCCTAAGGTCAAGCCAACTTTTTTTTTTTTTTTTACTTTATTTCAAAAACACAATACATTAACGATTTACAAACTTCCGGGCCTTTAAATGATATAACAAGAATAACTTAACCTGCAGGAGGAACAATCTTTGAAAATAAAAAAGTACAAAAGGTTAATGTGTTAGGCTTAGTTTTTATGATAGCCTTTCAAAAATACTACTCTGTTTAATTCAGAGCATTTGATAAGATGGGTGATATTATTACAGTGATATTTGGTTTTTTTGTTTATTAGATATTTTCTTTATTTACATGTAAATTTTCCCTTTCCCAGGTTCCCCTCCAAAAAACAAACAAACAAACAAACAAAAACAACAAGAACAAACTTCTTTTGCCTCCCCCCTCCCCATGCCTGCCACCCCACCCTCTCCCACTTATTGGCCCTGGCATTCCCCTACACTGGGGCACAGAACCTTCACAAGGCCGAGGTCCTTTCCTCCTATTGATGATCGAATTTGCAATCCTCTACTATACACATGCTGCCAGAACATTCAGTCCCACCCTGTATAGTCCTTGATTGGTGGTTGGGTCCCTGGGAGCTCTGAGGGTACTAGTTAGTAATTGTTGTTCGTCCTAAGGGGCTGCAAACCCTTCAGCTCCATAGAAC
>JADRCD010142661.1:0-10280 GCA_019843815.1 Montemys delectorum | reverse complement strand
GTGTGTGTGTGTGTGTGTGTGTGTGTGTGTGTGTGTGAGTGTGAAAGGGTCTTATGCAGCCCAGGCTGACCCAGAAAGTCTTATCCTCCTGCCCTCCATGCTCCAAGTGCTAGGACTGTAGGTGTACATCATGGTCACTGCTTAGACAGTGGTGGGAATTAAGCTCAGCGATTCCCCCTCCCCCCCAGGCAAACACTCTACCCACTGAGCCACATCCCCAGCATTCCTGTGCAGAGACAGGGACAACCCACAGGAGAGGAGAAGTCACCAGTAGAGGGCCCTCAGGCTTTGGGAGCCTGACAGGCCTGTCTTATGAAATGCTGCCCATCTGTTAGACTTGAGATGAAAGGGTAGGGAGACTCTGATCTCTATTCTTCATGAGGAGGCAGGGAGGAGGGAGGGGATGACTCCTTTCCGTTGACTGTCCAATGACCTGTGTGACCTTGGAAACCTTCTTTCTTCCTTCGTTTCTTTGTTTGTTTGTTTCTTTTCTTTTCTTTCGTTCTTTCTTTCTTTCTTTTTTTTTTTTTTTTTGGAGACAGGGTTTCTCTGTGTAGCCCTGGCTGTCCTAGAACTCACTCTGTAGACCAGGCTGTCCCCAAACCCACAGAGATCTCCCTGCCTCTGCCTCCCAAGTACTGGGATTAAAGGTGTGCACAACCACTGCCTGTCAAAAACAAGTTTCTCGAACTCTCTGAGTTTATTAACTCACTGGCAAAAACCAAAGGGCTGAAAATGATAAGCGAAGTGTTTCCTCCCTGTGTTCAGGTGCAGAACAAAGGCCAGAGGGAGTCAGATGCAGGAGCTGTCATGTGATGAGCTTCGCACGGCCCAGACTTGGGAGACAGAGGGTGCAGTCAGCAGACATACACAGTAGGCCAGCAAGCGCCCTGTTCACAGGGGAGGGCAGAGATTTACACAAACGCAAGTAACTGTGTGCTCCTATACAAGCACACATCTATCTTAGGTCCCAGCATGTCAGTCGTAAGCATTTACCCATGAGAGGAGAAAGCATACCAGCCAGCCAGACGGCCCAGCTTGGAAAGGTGCCTGCTGCCAAACCTGATGATCTGACTTCAATCCCCAGCATCCACATGATGGAAGGAAAGAAGTAACTCTCATACTCTGACCTCTACATGTACGCCACGGTACACGTGTGCCTACACATTCACACACCCAATAAATAAATGGGGTTCACTCTGTATGGATGTTCACAGCTGCTTTTTACTCAAAAACAACACAAACAAACAGCCCTCAAAAAGTAAGTGGATAGACAGGTTGGGGTATTCCATGAAGTGGAATACTATACAACAATAAAAAGGTACAAGGTCTAAGGGTTGACACCATAGTCCACAATCTCAGGAAGGGCTCTCTTGGACCTGCATCAGTAACTTAACTCTGAGCATTGCAGTATTTAACTCTGTTAATTAGGGAAGGAGACACTTGCCAAACAGCTGCAGTGAGTAGCCAGCCCACACTGTCCTCCCTGCTGCTCTGATGTGGGGTGTCGGAAAAACCCTTAATGACAGGCTGACACCCACAAGCATACTAGTGAACTCTTACTCATTGCCAGCTGATATACTTTCCCAATCAGAGGTCAAGTTCCTGATCCTGCTGGAACCTAGGCCTCAGGCAGGCTGGGAGAGGGCACTCAAAGCTGACCCGGCAGAGCAGCAGGCAGGAAAGCAAACGCAGCCTGTGACTCCTCACACAAGGTGGGTTGGAGAGGCACTGCCTGCTCTTTCGTCTCTACGGAACACTTTCCAGTGTCCCGTTCTCCTGGCGTTGCTGGTTCTGAATGCAAGCCAGGAGAAAGGTCTAGAAAAATCCCTCCTCTTCCCTCCCATAAAAAGGTCTCCGCAAGCTGGGCAGTGGTGGCAAAGGTCTTTAATCCCAGCACTTGGGAGGCAGAGGCATGCGGATTTCTGAGTTCGAGGCCAGCCTGGTCTACAGAGTGAGTTCTAGGACAGCCAAGGCTACACAGAGAAACCCTGCCTCGAAAAACCAAAACCAAACAAACAAACAAACAAAAGGCCTCCGCAGGAGCACGTGAAGAGAATGCGCTGCTTAAGACTCCCACCTCCTTCCTAAGTCTTTCAAAAGAGCACTAACTGCCAGGTGGATCCCTGACTGTCTTCTCACTGTCCTAGGCTATGCACTCTGACTGCAAGAAGCCACCTGCGCTGTGTGCTCAGGCTCGGAAAGCAGCACATGGTTTCTATCCAAAGCCCCACTGTCCTTCCCCAGGAGTGGGCTCCTCAGCTGTGCTGCCGGGCTCAGGATGAGACCGCTCGGGGCTCCCGCCGGGTCCCTGGAGAGCCACGTGCACAGCTACACCGGGTAGTTTGGCAAGCTCATTTTTTAGAGGGCTTCCTTTTGGTTTTGAGATGGGGGTTTCACTGCAGGCCAGGATACCTGAAAATCTTGATCTTTCTGCCTTCACCTCTGACGTCCAGGGATTATAGGTGTGCCTCACCAAGCCCCACTTGACCAGTTTGTTAATTATAACGTTCCATCTGCAAATGTGCCTGCCTACCCACCACCCAGAATTTCAAAAGAATAAGAAGGGCGCTGAACTATGTAGGGTCAGGTGTAGTCGGGACTGCGTGCCTGGCATGCATGAAGCTCTGGGTTCTGTGCCCAGCACTGGATGAAGAAGGATAGTGAGCATGCCTGTAATTACAGCAGCCAGGAGGCTTAGGAGGACAGCTGGGGCGACACGAGACCCTCTCAAAACCAACCAACAAACAAAACATTGTGAAGCCATCATTTACTATCAAATGGAGTGTGCATATTCATTTATTTCTGGGCAGCACATACAGAGAGTAGTAGGTCCTAAAAGCACAAGCCTGCCAAAGATAAAGAGACTGCCACTAACACGTGAGTGATAGATAAGGCTCACCCAGACTATGGAATACTACACAGCAACGAAAAGGAAGAAAACAATGTTCAAGTTACAACACATTAACCTCAAAAATGTTAAGAAATCAGGACACACAGGGAAGCCTGGGTATCATGGGACTGTTTACAGGAAATATCCTGAAGAAGTAAATCTACAAGAAACAGATCGGCTGTGGGTGGGTGGGGTCACACATGACTCAGGGGTTCAAAGTTCCTTTCTGGGGGATAAAATATTAGCAACGCTGCAAATATACTCAAAATCATGCATTGTGGTGAGGGGCTTGTGGCTCACACCTGTCATTCCAGCACTTAGAGGGCAGAAGTAGAAGAATCAGGAATTTGGGGGCAGCCTGAGCTACATAAGACCCTGTCTTAAAAAAACAAAACCAAAATGTATCACACACTTCAGGTGAGTTATGCGGAGTGTGAATAAACTCAGACTCTGCAGGGATGAACTCCACTCCCACAAAAAAAAGAATTCTTACCTCAAAGCTCTAGTAGGGGCTGTTGACAGTTCTTCCCTCCCCTCCTTCCTTTTCCTTCCCTTCCTTCCTCCTTCCTTCCTTCCCCCTCCCTCCCTCCCTCCCTCCCTCCCTCTCTTACTCCTTCCTTCCTTTCCTTTTGACAGGGTTCCATGTGGCCCGTGACAACTCTTTATTTTCTATATAGCTAAGGGTAGCCTTGAACTTAGGATATTCTTTCCCCCCAAGTGCTCTGTTTACAGGTGTGGTGCTGAGACTGAAACTTCGAATATGCTGGGCCAGCTCGCCCACCAACTGAGCTCCATCTCCAGATCTGCCCTGTGCACTTCAGGTTGTCTTAGGCATGTGGCCTCTCACATCTGCTTTCTCTTTGCTCCACACTTTTGGGGCTCACCCACAACATGGGTGTGGGCATTTTTTCCTTTTTTAGGACTTAACATGTGTTTAACCGTTTAACTGTAAGCTCAGGCCAGCCAGGGATACAAATCCTAAATGTGAGAGGATTGGCTGTGGGCCCTGCCCTTTGCTGGGGTTCTAGAGTGATTTTTGTGCCTTGTAGGTATTGAGAGCAATGTTGGAAGAATGTGTGTGTGTGTGTGTGTGTGTGTGTGTGTGTGTGTGTGTGCCGCATGTGTGTGTTTAAGCACAGCTGGTGTAAGGCTATTGGGTGGAGACCAAGGAGGCTGCTGAGCATCCTACAGCTCATAGCCCCCACCTCCAACAGCACAGAAGGATGTGGCCAGTGCCATGATGTATTCTAATAAGCTCTGGGTGACTTTTAGACCCGACATCCCTCTGCTATGAACAGCTCTGACATTGCTCC
The DNA here is from genome assembly GCA_019843815.1 of Montemys delectorum. Taxonomy (NCBI): domain Eukaryota; kingdom Metazoa; phylum Chordata; class Mammalia; order Rodentia; family Muridae; genus Montemys; species Montemys delectorum. The sequence continues at coordinate 6,074 of JADRCD010142661.1, read as the reverse complement.
CCAGCACTCACAGCCTCCTCGAGCTCTTGGCTTTATTCTTTCCAGGTTCTTGGCTGGAATGAAGGCCTCTCAGTGTGCATTTACAAGCAAGACTGTCATCGTGAAGGAGTAGGCGGACGTGACGGTGCTATTTTTGGATATCTTTTTATTAATTTAGTTATTGTATTTGTGAGTTTGGGCCACGGTGTGTATGTGTGAAGCTCAGAGGACAACTTGTAGGAGTTAAGCCCTCCTTCTGACGTGTGGGTCCAGGATATGGAACTGAGGCTGTCTGGCACGAAAGCCTCTCATGTTCATGGCTGTGTTGTGGAACATGGCACATACCCAATCAGGGCTTACAGACTGATCCATACCTTGTAAACACTATCCCAGGACAGACAGAAGTCAACCATGAAGGGCTGGACATCAGTTCAGTGGCCGAGTACTTGGCTAGCATGTTTGGGGCTCTGGTTCCATCTCTAGCACACATAAACCTGGCGACGAGTACTTGCTTAGGGAGGTGGGGTGGGAAGATCAGAAATTCAAGGTCACTCTTGGCTACTTACCCACATAAAAGTTCATGGCCAACACAGGCTATAGAACTCTCAAAAAGAAAGAAAGGGGAAAATATAAATAAACAAACAAACAATAAATAGAAAACAAAGGAAAAGAACATCAAAAGGGGGCGCAATTGACCAAAACTGACCTAATTCTTCAGGAGGTTGTCTGAACTATGTGCTGTAAGGCCCAAGCCCGAGTCAGCATGTCATCGGACTGTGCTAGGGAGATAGCTCAGCTCCTCCGCTGGTAAAGGAGGAAGACTTGTTACACCGTACTTAGGCATGTCCCTTCTAATTACTAAAACAATACAATGAAAGCGTTTCTGTGGTAGTCAGCCTCCACTGGTCATGCTGCTAGAGGAGTCTGGGGTCCCCAAGGCTGCCTGCTGCCAAGAGCATTCACCTGGTCCAGCAAGTCTCTCCCACTCTGTCTTGCCCTGACTGGGACTCCAGACAAGACTAAATGACTGGAAGTAGGGAAAGCCAGGCAGCAGTGTGCTTGAGCATCCAAGTGCCCATGTCAGCAAGGTGTCATATCTTAGCAGCCTCTCTCAAGGGGGCTTGGCCTTCAGATTCCAAGCAGACATCCCTGTCCATCCCTTCCTCTCCACAGAAACAGAAAGACACACACAAACACACTCACAACTGCCTTAGGTGGAGGCCTGCACTGACTCGCTGCTGCTGGGCACAGGGCAAGTGGCACACAAAACGAGAGAGAACAAACCTAGAACAGCAGCAGAAGAGAGAACACTATACCAAATCAACCACACAGCGACACCGGATGCACCCTGTCATTATGCTCCCCTGGCCACAAACAGCTGATCCTAGGCTGGCAGCTGGTGAGCTGGCCTTGTCACTGTTACCAGAGACACCCCTCTGCCATACACACGCATGTGCATGCACGCACACACACATGCACAAACACACACACACACACACACACACACACACACACACACACACACACACCAAGCTCCCATAGCACAGGGCTACACTGTCCATTTTAGAAAAGCATATATAACAGAACCCCCTCTCCAGCCACACTCAAACCCCTACAGGCACACACTCAGGAAGACACACAAAAAGACCCTCAGCCACTCTTGACTGTCTCAGACTGAGGCCTATGGAAGGAGGGCTGATCCCCAGCCACCACCTCCCAGTTGTCATGGGATGAACATTTTCCTACTGTTTTAATTTCAGACAGTAACACAAAATGCAAATTACATCTTAGGAAAGCAGCCTCAAGTTCCCCTGCCCCCAGCAGTCATGCCGTGTGCCCTCTTGCGCATTCTGGAGTCTTTCTGAGTGGTAGTGCCTCTCATCCCAGTGCTGGGGGTGAGGGAGGGAAGGTAGGGTGAAGGCACCTCTGGAGCTCCCCAACTGCCTGAACTGTGTACCCTGACCTGGTTCCAAACCAAAATAACCAATAAAGAGCCAAATCATGGGCTCAATATGTCACAATGTTACTAAAATTCCTTCCAGTAAGGACATGAGCCAATTCTACCTCTCTCCTCCCAAAGTCGAAATGACAAGTCCAGGCCAAGTTCTGCCCATGTTCCCTCAGGGCTCGATGAGTTTACTGGGACTCCTTACAGAACATAGGTGAGGGGTTTCTTGCAGAGGTGTGATGCTCCTCCCCCATGAAGTTTCAAAGGAAAGTCAGGAGTGAGGGTTTCGCAGCCACACTGGAGCCGCCTCTCCCCTAGTCTTCTTGGCTCTCCAGACCTTCCTGAGGCTGTGTGCAAGCAGGGAATGCCTGGAGTCAGGAGAAGGTCCCACAACCCTCTCTATCCCTCCATAGGGGAGTGTGGGTACAGGGGACAAGCTCGGCAAGGACGCCCTCTTGCAAACAGGTGCACTGAACACCCTAGGAGGGCAGGTGTTTTCCTAGTCCAGTGCTTAGGGTGGGAAAGGCCATGGGTATAAAGAACAGGCAGGAGGGAGTGAGGAGACAGCAGAGGAGAGCCTGAGAAAGAAGCTTTCACACCCACCCCGTATCGCAAGTCAGAAGTGGTGGCCCAAGAGCAGAAAGCTACTGAAGGCCAGTCACTTCCCGAGCACCCTTGTCACAGCTTCCTGCATCGTCTTCCCAGCTTCTCTACCAATAGGTTCACCAGGAAACACCTACCCCTCCACGTACTGGGGCAATAGGCACCAAGGCCAGCCAAGTTCAAAGTCCTTTCTTGAGAGTTTGTACAGAGTCCTACACAGCTTCCATCCTGTTTGGGGGTGTGGGAGGAGGAAGTCTTGGATGTATGTTGACTGTTAGTCAGCTAGCAGAGTCTCCTCTTAGGTAGATCTAGGGACCTCAGAGGCCAGCTAGCCCGGCACACTTGTCTATCCCCAAGAAACAGCGGCAGGAGTCTACATTCATAAAAGCACATGGCCATTTGGCATTTAACTCCATGTAATTTATATCTTGAAGTCCTCAACACAGAGCCTTTGTTTAGAAGACTCTGTATGTGTAATGAATACCAGCTTGAGATCAGTTTCACATCACAATGACAGCCAAACTTCTAACTGCATAGCCTTGAACTTGACCAAATAAAAGAGAAAGCACACAGTTGGGACCCCACGAGCAGTGATTTCACAAGAACACAAATAGGGGTTTCAGTGCAATATAAACCACAACGAAATGACTCGTTCCCCCACACCTTCCAACCTGAAGCTGTCACCACAGGTAGTAGAAAGAGATGGCAGCCATGTTTCGGGCTCTGCACCCCCTCTCTTAGCATCTCATAGCCACCCCGAGCCAATGAACAAGGAGGGTTTTGTTCAGAGAATGAATGGGGACAGCTTTTTTCTTGGCATTTTATTAAAACTTGAAAGCCGTGGCTTGCTGCCATCGATGACGACCATGGGCTCCCGACAGCCAAACCTTCGAATGCAACTTGTTAGCAACGGTCATCCTGCTGCGGCTGGAGCCTGAGGTCAGGATTTTCTAGCATAACAGAGCAACTTAAGATTCTTTGGGAAACGCCTGGAAACACAACTCAAGGCCTTTCTTCAAAACAGGTGAACTGAATAGTTCACTAAGTGATCAAAGATTTTATTTGTTGAAAAGCAGATATCATTAAAATCATGTATGGTACCCATAATTCACTGCATAAATAGAGGCTAGTACTTCTGGATCATTGTACGAACAGCTCAGTCAATGGCAAGGCTGTATCTTAACCAACAGGCAGATTTGTGTTCCGGTCAGGTCGACTCCCTATATTGTTATTTGCAGCAGATCCTGTGTAGGTTTAGGATGGAGCCTGGGCCTCCTGGAAAGCTGGCCGGACCACGTCAATGTTACACATGACAGAGTGATCACCCTAAAAAGAGCCCTGAACTTGTCTTTGGCATCCTTCCACCTAGTCTGTTATCTTGGAGACCATGATGACCGTACCACACGAGCTCATTTCTAAAAACTGAAATCATGCTTCAGGGAGTTCCAGCTGCCAATCTCTTGGCACTGAAGCACGGGCTCAAATAGGAGTCCCCTGACTCCCCCAAAGAGGCCCCACAGAGACAAGGCTTTCAAAAACCACACCAAACCTACATAGGTAGCCGATGAAATTACCTGTTTGTTTATCTGTCAAAGAAAAACAAACAAACAAACAAAAAGCCCAGTAGGTGCAGAGGCACATATGTAGAGCTCTGCGTATTTGAGAGGCGAAGACTGAAGATCTCCTCAGAGTTCAAGGCGGCCTGGGCAACAAGCTGGACCGTACATGAAAAACAAACAAAACCAACTAAAAACACACCAGCAAATGGAGAAATGGAGGGTGTATCATGATTATAAAAATAATTCTAGAAATGTCTCCCGGCCAAGTAACTTACCTATGTGTTTAAGAACAAAAGGAGTTCACAGAAACTGTATGAGGAAGGAGCGCCTTCACAGGACGGGAGCTGAGGTGGGAATGGATTTGAGCCTTTTATTTAGGACTTGTGACCTTATCTGTATGTGTCTGGTGGGTGTGAGCAGCCCTTCTGTGACCTTGGGGGGGAAAACTCTATGAAATTAAAGTGATTCTGAGTGCTGGAGAAGTCTGCAATTACAGAACCGCAAAGTCTTTAAGGCAAGGCCTCTGGGGATGGGAAGAGATGGAACAGATTAAACCAAACAGTGAAAAATAAGGCAAACTGTGGCTTCGGGGTTGGAGACTGGCACCAGGAAGGCCCACTGAGGAAGAGGAGGCAGCCAATGGCAAATCAGCCGAGGAGATGCAAATGGGGTAACAATCAGTTAGTGGGGCAACACGAGCAGGCAGTAAACCCGGAAACAACACCCAAGGTCCAGGTCTTTGCATGTGCGGGGCACAACTCCAGCAGCAGTTTCTGGGTTGGAGGTTTGTTACTTTTCTGACCTTTCCCACCCCCTAAAAGACACGAAGATGGAGCCCACGAAGAGATGAGATCAAGGAAGGCTTCTTCTGGCTGTGCTGGGAAAGGGTCAGGTGACTTCCGGTAGCACTTGTCTACTACCACCCCTGGCTGGCTGGCCGAGTCCTACAAGCGCTTGTAGGTGCCCAGGAGCGCCTTGCAGTTGGGGCAGTAGTGGTCCACATCCTGCAGGGCATCTACGCAGAATGGGATGAAGCAGCAGCCAGCAACACATCTGGGAGGAGAGACAAGGAACACATCACCAGCTGCAGAAGGAGGCTGGGTGCAGCCAAGAACATGGGTTCCTGCATTTGCGCTGGAACCCCTGAAAGGCCTTTGATGGCCTGGGGGTGGAGCTGAAGACCATCTGGAAGAATATGTCCCTGCATGCACAAAGCCCAGAGTTTGATCCTCAATACCAGATGTGCAAGCCTGTAATTCCAGCACTCAGGAGATAAAGGCAGGAGAATCAGGAGTTCAAGGTCATTTTTGATTACCTGGGGCAGTTTGGAGGCCAGCCCTAGATACAGGAGACCCTGACTCAAAAAGGAAGGGGGAGGGTCTTTGCAAAAAAACCAATTCTCTTGATACAGGACCACCCTAGAAACTCTAGATGAGTCCACAAACCCAAAACCAGTATCGTAAGTATGCCATTGAATAGAGTAAAGATGACATGTAAAACGAGACATAGCCAGGCATGGTGGTACACACCTGTAATCCTGTCACTAGAAAGACAGGGGCAGGAGGACTTTGATTCAAAGCCAGCCTGGGCTACACAGTTAAGACTTGAAAAGCAACAGAACGCCAGCACTCAGGATGTAGGTCAGTGGAAGAGCACTTGCCCATGTGGGAGAGCTCAACTCTATCCCTGGCATGAAAAAAGACAAAACAAAACCAAAGGGTAGGAGGAGCATTCTGTGACTGTTGCACAAAGCCCTGAGTTACCCACATAAAGAGGACATAGTGGTATAGGACTATGATCCAACCATTAGAAAAGTAGAGACAGGGGAGTCGGTTCAGGGACACCCTTGGATACACTGTGACTTCAAGATGAGCCCAAGCTACATTAGACACTATATAAGAGGAGAAGGTTGAAGAGGAAAGAGGAAAAGGAGGAAGAGGAGGAGAGGAGGAGGAGGAGGAAGAGAGAGGAGAGGAAGAGGGAGG
>JADRCD010142657.1:15151-40570 GCA_019843815.1 Montemys delectorum | reverse complement strand
GTGTGTGTGTGTGTGTGTGTGTGTGTGTGTGTGTGTGTGCATGCAGTTGTCTAGCATCTGTAGAAGTTTGAGGTTGACCTTGGATGTCCTCCTCTATCAGTTTTGAAGCAGGTTCTTTCAGTGAGCCTGGAGCTTGCTGTTTCTGTATTCTGATTTTGAATGTCATACCTAAGATACAACTCTCTATCCAAGGCAAATACTTTAAAAAAAAAAGAGTGTATTAGTGTAAAAACCTTTGCTTTGGGCACAACATAGAAATAGGTTAAGCAAATTGAGGCTTTAACTTTTGCACGGCTTTCTAGAAGGGTGGACAAAGTATAGGCTAGAGGGCTGGTCTAATTTAACAGGCAGCCTCATTCATTCTGATACCTCATGTGGCTGCTTTTAAAGAGCAGAGCTGAATAGCTAAGCCTACAAACCTGGGAGTACTTCCCCCTGGCCAGACCCTTCTGAGAAGAAACATACTTCTGTACTACAGTTTTCACTTCCAAAAATACATGCAGAACAGCCTGCCCCCCATTCTTATCAATGATAGGAACCATGTCTGTACTAAAACATTTGACTTTTTGCTAGCTAGTCTTACAACTTTGCCCCTTGAGGTCTGTTGCCAGATGCAGATTCTACGTATAGAGGTCGGCAGCAACAGGACTGGCAGCTTAGAAAGTGGCCCTGGAGCTTGCCTATGTTTTGCTTCCAAAAGAGCAGTCAATGGCTGCCAGGTGATTCCTACCTTCAGCTAATGAGTTCTGAGGAGGATCACACCCTCAGCTTCTTTGCAATGCCAACACATCTGAGAGAAGCATAAGAGCTCTGCTCACCAAATTGTGTTACACGTTCTGCTGGAGCAGAGTGAACGGCTGCAGATGTTTTGCCCTCCAAGAGTCCATTTCAACATATATAAAAGTGCCTTAGAGCAAAATTGAGCTTATTGCGTAAAGGTCTGCTTTCTTGCTTCCAAGGCTGTCTTCTGGGGCTGCATGCAGGTGCAAAGAGGTGATCATATTCCAGCATCTCCCTGCTGCACAATCAACTAACACGGACACGTTATAGGACAGATGATTTTCTTGTAATACAATGTGACCCAATTTGCCAAATAAAAATGGAATGAAAACAGCAGCTTGTAGCAACACCTAAAATATCTTTTGAGTCATTATCTCTTTAATGAAAAGCAGCACTGGACAATTTCAACGCAAATTGTAGTTTAGCATCTCATTAACTGAATAATGGCTTATACACACCATGCATTTCTAAGTACCTGAAGTGCTATTAAAACACACACACACACACACACACACACACACACACACACACACACACACACTTCAAAATGAATCCACAGTCCATTCTTCTATCCATCCTCAGATGGCAATTAAGATCTTTCTGCCCTTTATTATTTCATAATTGCAATTTACTTATTCTATCGTCCTCAGATGTTAAGGAGAACAGAATGAGCTTTCCAAGGAGCCCATTTACCACGGTCCCAGGCATTTACATAATTCATTCCACTGTAGTTTATATGGATACTTGTTTCTCATCTGCCATACATATTTTTCTTTCTTTCTTTCTTGAGACTTCGGGGCCGGGGGGAGTCTGAAATAAAAGAGGACCCAACTTTGTGTAAGAAAGCCTTCTCAGAATATAAATTACTACTGGGCATCCTCTCTGCCACCAAAACCCAATCTTGTCTCTTTTTAGTTGAAGCCTAGCAGTTGGAACGTCTCTCTTTTTCTGCTTTCATTTGGAGCATCGTCTTCCACAGTGATATTTTCAATAATCAAGCCATTCCTAGGCTGACATCACTTATTTTGCCAAACTTTGCCTTGTACTCATCAGTCTGGCGCTTTCACCCGGAAAAGCCGGGGCTGGTTGGGACTTTTATGACTGATCCCTACCAGGCTTGAGTATCCACGGGCGTTTTTCCTCCTGTTTCACACTGAGTTAGCAATCAATCCCATCTGCTCATCGTCATTAGGAAGTCACAGTGTACACAAAGCCATTCTTCAAGGGAGGTTTCAAACTTTCAAGACATCATTCTAGATACATAGATGGATGCTTTAAAACTAGGTTTTGATCCACATACTAGAGAGATCTCCTTCAGAGATCTTATGACATGTTTAGGTAAACCTTTATTGACATAAATATAGTTTTTCATGCATTAAAATGATACACAAACTTTGAAGAATAACATTATGTAGATATCTAGAAGTTATATATGTATACACATATACATATACATATATACACATAACATATGCTTCACTTATTTATGTACTGACAAGATCAATAAAAAGAGAAATGGTTTGCCAGTTTTGTCATTGTCCATGGGATAACATCAGGTGATGTTATTGTGTGATGTGCAGTGTTTATGGGATTAGTAAAAGGAAGAAGTTGTTTTTCCAAAAACAATGGATGTGAACCAGATAATCAATTAGATGAATTAGCATTCTTTGATTTGGGTTTCAAGCAACTATTCATTGAATTAAATACTAATCACTTATTGTCAGAGTCAAAATTAATCAGTACCAAATTCTGGGTATCAATATTAAAATATATCATTTTATAAGTCTTATAAACTACCTCGTGTACTGTAATATTTTCAAGACAACAGGAAATTATGAAGACCTACCAAATAGTGCCTTCTAGCTTCATAATATAATTAAAAATAAAAATTACGATTTACTCTATAATGTAGAAATAATCTGGTATAGATTCTTTAAGCACTGATCTATTGTGTGTAGTGTGAAGAATATTGTAAATCAATGCTTTCCTTGGTACAATGAATGTTGTATACTTTACATACAGTATGAGTTTCAACTGAACAAAACTTATTAATCTCTTACTCTCTAATACTCATTAATATCTAATATTAAACTCATAAGAACTATAAAACTAAGCTTTGTTCAAAATACTAAACATATTTCCATAAGACACTAATGATGTAGCTATTGCAAAGATCATTTCCAACTATAATTTCTCAGTATATTTTCTAAAACTATGAACCTTAAATTACACTATTTACTGAAGCCTAACAAGGTATCCAGTATTTTTATTACAATTTCTAGTTTTGTGTTTTTAATAATCTCTCTCTCTCTCTCTCTCTCTCTCTCTCTCTCTCTCTCTCTCTCTGTTTCTCTCTGTGTATGTATATATATGTATGTATATATATATGTATTTCTTTGGATTTTTCTTTGGCCCTTTTTTGTTTATTTGTTTTGTCCTATTTTGATTGGTTTGTTTTTATTTTATATAATTTTAACTTATTATTAATATTATGTTAAATGCCTGTTTGCATCTTAATGTGAGAAAGAATGAAAAGGCGTGGATTTAGGTGAGTGGGGAGGTGCATAGGATCTGGGAGGAAACTACAATCAGAAAATATTATTATTAAAAATCCATTTTCAATTATAAAAGTAAACAAAATAACCAAGAAATTATAAAATCCAGGAACACAAATATGTGAACATTTTAAAAGTGAAAAATATACATATCTTAGACAAATTATATTTACATCACTTATTAATATCTGATCTCACTATTTTAATATGTTATATTAAAGACCACATTGCAATCTAATTTTGTCCTAAATATTAAAATTTATTTTAAAAAATAACAAATGTGTACTCTCTAGAAGGAATCTCTAAGATAAAAATATCTCTGAGAAGCTATTGGTACCACAGAGACTGTTTGCACACAGTTCCTTTAGGAAGAAAGGAAAAGGGCAAAGAAACATATAGGAGAAGAAGGATCAGAGGAGGGGCATGGAAAGTCTTTTCCTGTTCTTTTGGTTCGACCAACAGAGACAGGAGAAAACAGGTTGTATTGCCATTCCCCTAGAAATGTTTACATTCCAGTATAGCAGAATACAGTGCAAATGAGTTTTCTTTTTAGCTTGTCCTATTTCAAATATCTAAATATATTAATCATAAATATTTGTAAGTCCTTTAGTCTGCATTCTAGCTTGTCATCCAGTCTCCAAAGTTTATAAAGGATACTTACGTCAAGCAAATTTGCAGCATCATGAATTGCCTAATTCTAATTCTCTTTCATGATATCTCTTAACAAATTTTATTCATTTTATTCTCAAGGCCAGAATCCTAAGGCAGGAGGTTATTACCTCATAAGACATCAACTGCTAGCTTGCACAGGTGTAGTCTCTAATTCTTGTCTTCATCTTATTCAGTGTATATGTAACCAACAGTAGAATCCTTTAAAAACAACCCAAGCTGATATCATTATCTTTATCTTCTTCAGAGTGATGATTAGTACCATGTACCATCATGTTTCTGGCTAAACAAACAAACAAACAAACAAACAGCATCTACTATAATGTCCCTAATTTTAGTTGGAGTTATACAAGGTTCTACCCATTAAGACTTTCCTGAATATTGAGACTTATTTAGATTTGATGTTTGAAGTAAGCTTCCGAAACTTAGAATTCATTGCTAGAAAATGATCGGACTTTCTTCAAATTGAATTTCTTGTGAGAGACACAAGAGATTTATTGACCATTGATTGTTCCCACAATTCTGTTCTAGCACTAATAACCTACTCAATTATGTCTCAATCAGTAACTTCCATACTTTTAGAGATGATTTGACATTTTAAGATAGGGTAAACACTCCGTTCCCAAATCCTAGACTTTATAGGGTCTGCATGATGAATTAAATCATTCAAACTTAATTGTTTTCTAGTTAAAGTCCTGGGTGGGTACTCATTCTTACACTGGAACTTTTATGAAGATGCCTGATGGATTGAAAACCAACTAGGATACAGAAAATATGCTTCTACTTTTGGTTGACTTGTGTGTGCCAGAAGACATATTGAATTATTCACTTCCATACCTGGCAATATAATATTATTTGGTATGTTTGCAATGAGTTTCTGGGAGAAAGTACCAGAGGAAAACACCTTATAAGAAGGTGTGTTTATTTTTTTTTTGTGGTTTCTAAATGTTGCAGTCCCTCTAAGTTTGCTCTCTATTGCTGTGATAATTGTCATGATCAAAAGCAACATGGGAAAAAAAAAGGTTTATTTGAGTTTACAGATTATAGTCCATCATGGCAGGAACTCAAGGCAAGAAACATGGAAAAAAGAGTAGAACAGAACATGGAAGAACACTGCTTACTGGCTTGCTCTCCATGACTTGCTCAGACTACTTTCTTTTTTTGGTGTTGTGTTTTTTTAGTTTTTTAGTTTTTTTTTTAATTAGATATTTTCTTCATTTACATGTAAATTTCTCCTTTCCCAGTTTCCCCTCCAAAAAACAAACAAACAAACAAACAAATACAACAAGAACAAACCACTGTTGCCTCCCCCCTCCCCATGCCTGTCACCCCACCCTCTCCCACTTATTGGCCCTGGCATTCCCCTACACTGGGGCACAAAACCTTCATAAGGCAGAGATCCTTTCCTCCTATTGATGATCAAATTTGCAATCCTCTACTATACACATGCTGCCAGAACATTCAGTCCCACCATGTATAGTCCTTGATTGGTGGTTGGGTCCCTGGGAGCTCTGAGGGTACTAGTTAGTTCATATTGTTGTTCGTCCTAAGGGGCTGCAAGCCCTTCAGCTCCATAGATCCTTTCTCAGCCTACTTTCTTATACAAGACAGAAAAACCTGCCCAGGGGAAGCATTGCCGGCAATAAACTGCGGCTACCACATCAATTACTAATTAAAAAATGTGCCACAGACTTACCTACCAGGCAATGTAATGGAGACATCTTTTCAATTGTGGTTCCCTGTTCTGAAATGACCACAGCTTGTGTAAAGTTGAAAAGATTAAAAAAAAAAAAAGAAAAAAGAAAAAAGAAAAAAACAGTCTATTGTAAAGATTAGCATGGCACAGAAATCCAATTCTTCATGGTATTGGCAATATGTGATGATAGCTGTTTACATGATAGAGCAGGAGACAGAGACGGAACAGAACAGGCCTGGAACCTTCAAAGGCCTGCCCATGGAGACCAACCTACTTCAATCAGTCACTAAGACTTAATAATTTTCTCTGAATAGCACCATCCATATGAGAAAGAGGGGTCCAAAATATGGATCTGTGTGGGGACATTTCAAAGAGTATCATTTGGAAATTTGCCCAGTTTGGTATGGCCTAGGTTGGAGTGGAATGATATGGCTCCTGCCCCTGGGACAGGGCCAACAGTGTGTGAGCCACCAAGAGTGTCCCTGGTTGATGTGGGAGTAAGGCTTGTTCTTATACTAATGCACACATTTTCATGTTCATCTGAGGAATGTCCTCACTGTTAATGACTCCATGACAATTAGAAACATCATGAGTCGAGGAGTCGAGGGTGTGTCTATGTCTTTAGCAAAACAGTAAACCCTGGGACCTTCAGGATGGCCCTTAAAGCTGTGGAAAAGAACTCGAAAAATATGAATTTGGAACTATATAATTTTTCAACTATGCAAATATATAAAGATGCAATATGAATTGCATAAGGAGCTTCATGATATAAAGGAACAGAGGGAGCTATACTATGAGTCATCTTGTCAGAAAGATACAAATGCAGGCAGTTTCCTGAGTCCAAGGTCAGCCTGAGACAGAGTGAATTTAAGTCCAGGCATTTTCAGAAACTCCAGCTGGTTACACCTACCTATCTTATTGTCTTTACCTATGGTTGCTGTCTCTTCCTAAAAGTCAAGGGGCTAAGGTCATGGAATGTTGATTCGTAGAATGGTCAAGAACACACCTAGAAAAAACTAAACAGTTACATATAACTGAATTTATATGCAAGTAAAACCTGAGCTTTTCGTCTGCATGAGATGAGCAAGTAGAAGGCATAGCATGTCCTTCTCTTGAATATTTTGCTAGGGAGAGCTGAAATCTCTGAAGATCTTTGGAGAGAGAATATAGCTCCTTGAGAATTTTTTTTAACATGAATTCGGATTTTAGTCAGAAAATCCATGGAGAATGAACACAGCTCTTTTAGAAATTTTCATAGCTCTTTTAGAATTTTTTTTCTAAGAGGATTTCTGACCTTGGTTGGAAATCGCCAAGAACTATTTAGAGAGCAAACAATGCTCTTTTAGAATGCTTCCTAGAAGTTATCCAGAGAAAACTGTTTAAAGAGCAAACAGATCTTTTACAGTTTTTTCTGGACTTCTGATTTTTATCAAAAAACCTGAGAATTACTTTTAGATTTTTTTTTTAACAGTATTTCAGACTTGGTTGGAAAAACCAATAATTTGTTTGTAGCAGGTTTTCTGACCAAAGTCATGAGCTATCCAGAGAGCTTTCAAAATTTTACTAGCAGAGAGAACTGTCTCAAGCAGAAAGCTAGCTTTCTCAACCAGAGAGTTTTTAAGAATGGCAAAAAAAAGCTGTCTAGAACAAAATCGAACACCAATATATAGAGAAATAAAGAGTAATCTAAAAAACTGACTTGAACACACTGGACTACAGACCCAAGAACTATCTACAGTGAGCTGTCTAGGGAACTATCTCAAGCAGAACATACGCTGCCACCTTGGATCTGTGACTTGACTTTGAGACATTTGCTTTTGCCACTCCCAGACATCTCATCTCTCAGAACCCCTCTCCAAGCCCAGGCTGTTCTTTGGATGACATTGGGTACCTGTAGGTATCATTGAATTGAGATAAATTCTTAGCAAATTCCAGGGAAAGAATGCCAGAAGTCTTCTTAAAAGTTTTCAAGAAACCATATGCTCCCATATTTTAGATTTGTAGCTCTTGACATATGGAAGAATAAATAGTTTAAACATCCTGGTTTATTATCATTTGGTATAGGACCCTGAAAAATAAAAATAATTTTTACATGTACTAAATAGTAATCTATATGTCTCTTTATCTTCTATCTATCTATCTATCTATCTATCTATCTATCTATCTATCTATCTATTGTCTATCATTTATTTATCTATTGTCTATATAACTTCATCACACATTTATTATTTTCTACTGAAATTCAATCAATTCATTTATCCATCATAATAATGTAAATACCAAAGCCAATAAAAAGTTGTAAGACAAAACACAATGCTTCAGTGCTTCCTCTGAAGCACAACTTACATACAGGGTTTTGCAGTAAATACTCCTGAATGCTCACATCTGCATTTTTTAAAATCACCCACAACATCTGAATAAATAGCTATGCATTTATCTGTCTACAGCTACATACAAATATCTAAGTAGTTTTGTACCATAATTTGCTAGTTGTATCTCAATACCTATGTCACCCTTCTTTCAGAGCCTTACCTCAATACAAGTCTAGAATAAAATTTATATTGAAATTGCAAGTTGTAGTCTTGGAAATTTATCTGGATATCCAACTACATTTCTTATAACAAACTCATTCACTGTCCTGGGAGGAATCAGTGAACCTTTCTCTTTCTTACTGGATGCTATTTGTTGGCATGCTAATATCATAGGGAGGAATCAAGTTGTCACCTTGACTATCAGCTACAAGGTGTATCTGCTATTGTGAATGGCAGACCAAACTATGGGGGAGACATTACTGTAGATTTATTGTAGTTAACTATCAGATGTTTACTTCTTAATAACATGAATATACTTAAATCTCAGTATAAAATGAGATATATAAATGGATTGAATACAGGGTATTCTATAAGTGTAATTAAATTTAATTAAGTCTTATAAATTTGTAATTAGATTCTTAATTAATGTGGCCTGTTCAAACATTCAATCATGGAATCTAAAACACTATATGAAAGAAACATAGAAAATGTAGGTAACAGTAACAATCACTGTACTTTCTAACTTAAATATTACTGACTGAAGCATATAAAGATGAAAATATTCAACGATGTCATTTTCGTTGTTGCTGTTGCTTTCCTGTAGAGCCTTTTATAAATGTGCCTGGTTTTCAGCTAATAAGCTTCTCTGTCCTGGCCTCTGATATTGACCCTTCACTGGCTGCCTAGGGCAGGGTGTCAGAGCCCCGGCGTGGCATCATTCTTGCTTTGATTTGTTTTGTTATTCTGCATTTTTTAGTTTTAGACTCATGCTGCTCTTGAACCACTGGCAGCAGGCCTAGCCTTTGACTCTCATCACTTTAACTGGCTTTATAAATTGTAGGAGTTGTCTATTATAAGTACATAAAAAGAATTTTGGCCCTTTCCTTTTATTTTCCTCTTTCTCTGCATATGGTCCCTACTCTATCACTTTCCAAAGTCACAGTAACTCTGTGTCATCTGCCAGGACAGTTGTTAGCAGTAAAGCTTATATGTTGACCTCAAAGCTTTTATATGGGAGAATTGACTGTTGAGAAGTCATCTGAACCTAACTCCCTTGTTTTTAAAGCACTTTTGATATTGTGTTTCAGTATGCTTCTAAGACACAGCCATGGAACAAATGTAGAGTAAGATCAAAAACATTGTTGGCCTTGGGCTGTGGCTTGGCCGGAGCTCCCATCCAGAATTTACTGTTTTCTCCTTCTGCTCACACATGAGGTTCACAACTTCAGTGATGTTGCATGCTGTGCTTTGAGAGGAGGTGAGCAGAGCTTTTAGGAATATCAGTTCCAGCAGTCACCTTTGAGCATTATCAATGATCAGAAGCTATTTAAAAGAGATATACTTAGCCTTGTAGACAAATAGTGAGAAACTAAGTAAATAAATGTGCCTTGGACAGAAAGCAACTCATTAAATGATCATCAAATATAAATCAGTATACTATGCCTATCAGTTAACTTCCTACAGATTGTTTAAAGGCAAAAGGGATGGAATAAAACTTTATTATTTTTATTTTTTAATTTTTGAACATTAAAAAGTTTAGATTATAATTTAATTACAACATTTTTCTTTCCCTTTCTCTCTTCAAATCTTTCTATATATCCCTTCTCTCTCTTTCAAATTTATGGCCTCTTTTTCATGCACCGTTATGTTATTTGATACATATGTGTGTGTGTGTGTGTGTGTGTGTGTGTGTACATGTATGTATGTATATGTATATGTATACATATATTCCTAACTATAACTTGTTCAGTTTGCATGATGCTGCCTGTAAGTATATTTTCAGGACTGACTATTTGGCAATAAAAACCATTGGGGCCAAAAGGCTCACAACATAATACTAGAAGAGTTTTTGAATTATCATGACCATGGAAGAAGAGTAATGCCAAACAACCATTACAATTCTGTTATATTTTCTCTGAGGTTTTTTATTAATAAGTAAATTCTCTGTGTTTACACCAACCTAAAATAATTAGCTTTTATATCACTAATTTTATATCAAGTGTCTGAACATAGTCCAAGAATAAAGTCATGTGAGAATTCTGAGATATTGTGAGGAAATACAAGACAACAAAGCAAGAGTCTTGTGGCCTCAGTTTCTATAAAATGTGAAATTGTTCTTGGAATGTGCTTTTAAGCTCCTCCAAGGTGTATCAGATAGGTGTGAGTTTACTTCAGATTATTCATTATAAGTGTCTGAAGCCTATGTGCTTCTATGGAAAAAAACATGTTTTTTGCTGCATGTGGCTTGTTCTTGTGATTGGATACAGCCTGAACTCATGAGAACGTTACTCAGGGGACCTTTCTTAGTCCTCAGGGTATAAACTGTCTGATGCTCTGAATAAAGTTGGCTATTACATAAGACTTTATTCTGGGCAAGTGGAGGGCCTCCCTCCTGGGAGTGCTTTAGCTGAGAGACTCAGGCAGGACCAGCCGGTAGGCACAGGCCTCAGGAGTTGCAGGGGAGTCGCAGGGTGGGAGAGACAGGATCCTCTCAGCTTCAGAGTGACAGAGGTGGATCAACTACCCTCTCTGCCCCTTCCCTGCAAGTGGAGGACCTGCCTCCAGGGAGTGCTTTAACCCAGAGACTCTGGAGAGATCTGCCATTTTCTCTCCAGTGACTTTCTAAAGGCAGGACCAGCCGGGAGGCACAGGCCTCAGGAGTCACAGGGGAATCGCAGGGGGACAGGGACAGGACAAGCTCTAGTCAGAGGCCCCAAGAACATCTAACACCAGAGATCAAGAGGTGGCAAAAGGCAAATGCAAGAATCCTACCAACAGAAACCAAGACTGCTTGGCTTCATCAGAACTTAGTACTCCCACCACAGCAAGTCCTGGATATCCCAAAACACTGGGAAAGCTAGATTTGTATCTAAAATCATATCTCACAATGCTGATAGAGGACTTTAAGAAGGACATAAATAACTCCCTTAAATAAATACAGGAGAGCACAGGTAAAGAGGTACAAGCCCTTAAAGAGGAAACAAAAAAAATCCCATAAAGAATTACAGGAGATCATGAGTAAACAAGTAGAAGCACTTAAAGAGCAAACTCAAAAATCCCTTAAGGAATTGCAGGAAAACACAAACAAACAGGTGAAGGAATTGAGTAAAACCATCCAGGACCTAAAAATGGAAGTAGAAACAATAAAGAAATCACAAAAAGAGACAACTCTGAAGTTAGAAATCTTAGGATAGAAGTCAGGAAATATAGATGCAAGCATCACCAACAGAATACAAGAGATAGAAGAGAGAATCTCAGGGGCAGAAGATAACATAGACAACATTGACAGAACAGTCAAAGAAAATGCAAAAAGCAAAAAGACCCTAACCCAAAACATCCAGGAAATCCAGGACACAATGAGAAAACCAAATGAAAGGATAATAGGTATAGAAGAGAGTGAAGACCTCCAACTTAAAGGGCCAGTAAATATCTTCAACAAAATTATAGAAGAAAATTTCCCTAACCTAAAGAAAGAGATGCCCATGAACAATCAAGAAGCCTACAGAACTCCAAATAGACTGGACCAGAAAAGAAATTCCTCCTGCCACCTAATAATCAAAACACCAAATGCACAAAACAAAGAAAGAATACAGTAAGGGAAAAATGTCAAGTAACATGTAAAGGCAGGCCTATCAGAATTACACCAGACTTCTCACCAGAGACTATGAAAGCTAGAAGATCCTGGGCAGATGTCATACAGACCCTACAAGAACACAAATGACAACCCAGGCTACTATATCCAGCAAAACTTTCAATTACCATAGATGGAGAAAAAAAGATATTCCATGACAAGACAAAATTTACACAATATCTCTCCACAAATCCAGCCCTACAAAGGATAATAGATAGAAAATATCAACATAAGGAGCAAAACTACACCCCAGAAGAAGCAAGAAGGTAATCTTTCAACAAATCCACACAAACCTAATTCCACCTCTTACAACAAAAACAACAAGAATGTGACAATTACTTTTTCTTAATATATTAATATGCAAATTAATATTACCAACATATCCTAATCGATTGAAATCCAGTAATATGAGGAATTAGAAATTTGTTGATTGTCATCCAATGGTCTCTCTAATTTGGTAATTGGAGATATAGGTCGAACATTGTACAATCTACATACACTTTCAGCTTGTTTGTTTGTGACAGTGTCTTGCTGTGTACAACACAAGGGTCTTGAAATCTTGCTTCTCCTATCTCAGCCTCTCTATTAGTAGTATTGTTTATTTTATGTCTTTACACTATACTATGGTTTTCAGAATAGTTTATATATTTCAAAAATATTTATATACCCAAAAGAAAAATAGACAATTAAATTGGGAAGGGGCTTGTAAGAGAACAACAAAGAGTGAGACTGAATGCTTTGCCTGATGTTTTTAACCCTTGTATCAAGTTTGAAGAAGAGGACTTTATAAGTTACTCTTTCTTTGAGATGAATGCTTTTCCAAATTATCACAGCTAATGAACCAAATTCTTACCCTCACCCAATGTCTGTGCCACCCTCCAAGCAGAACCCTTGTTCATTGAAACAGTTGGTGAATGACTTTATGGATAGACCATCTTAATACCTACACCATTTCTTAAATGAATGTAACCTGTTCTCTGTGCGCTGAGAATAAAGTCACTCACTCAAGTCAAGTAGCTTTGACCATAGCAGGAAGTCTATATCCAAAAATCGTGCCTAAAATTCATTTCTTGGATTAGCAGAACTATCAACTCTCAGCTTAGCTATGATGGAGGTAAAATCCTTTAGTGATGTGAGGGTCATTGAAGTATAGCCTTATTACAATGAAATCCAATGTCTAAAAATTGTTCTTATTTTGGGCTTATAAGAGCCAAGATTTTAAGCTCTACTAAATACAAAACAAACAAAAAGACTTTATATATTTATGTTCATTTAGGAAAATACCAGTAGTGATGTATTATTTTGAAGTATATAGTTAATATGTTTGGAGTTATTTAAAATTTATGTTGAGAAAAATGTATTTTCACTATTGCTGTAGACGAACATCTACATAAGACTGTTAAATTGATTGTTGTTTTATATCAAACAACTTTTATAATACTTATTTGTATTGTTATAATATTTTATAAATTTTAAGGAATATGACAAAAAAGACATTGTAGGTATTGAAGGGGGGTCTCTGGGAGGAGTGGGGGTACAAAAGGCAAACAAGAATGTGATTTAATTCTATTTACCTTTAGTAGGTTCTGTTTTTCAGTAGATAAGGAGTTCAGAGAGAATTCCTCTTCATATTTGCTTTATTTTTAAAAATAAACTCTACTATATAAACTTACAAATAAAACATATCACATATCAAAATTAATAATAATTGAAGTGTGTTCATTTACGTAAATGGTTATTCATATTAGAATGGCTATTCTCTTCCACTTACTGGGGCATAATGTTGAAGTTGAAGTATAAAATACAGTTTCACACCTTCAGAATGCTTTTTTTTCCTTTTTATTAATTCATCTTTCATACAATACATTCCAACTGCAGCTTCCCTTCTCTCCTCTCCTCTCAGTACCCCAACCTATCCTGTCCCCCAGATCAACTGCTCCTCTGTTTTCTTTCAGAATTGAGCAGGTCTCCCAGGAGTATCAACAGAACACAGCATAACAAGATACACTAAGTCTAGGCACAAATCTTCATACTCAGGCTGGACAAGACAACCCAGTCAGAAGAAAAGGGACCTCAGAGCAGGCAAAAGAGTCAGAGGTATCTCTACTCCCACTCAACAGAATGCTCTTTTTTAAAGTGACTTAATAGATTCAAATACTGAAATGTCATACTCTGCATCCTGTTAATTATCCAACGGCGAACTAACTACTGTAATGCAGACACTGTCCAATATGAGGGATGAGTGAGAGCCCACAGAACCTTCCACTACCAAGATAGAACAGGAGGAACTTCTAGCTGTGTCCACTCTCAGGCTGAGTGAAGGTCAGTCAAGCAACAGAAGCTCCAGCCTCTGTGTTAATTAACCTGAAGCCACCCCATATGAGAGGTTTCTCACAGCTCAGGAGCTATTTTACTGCTTAGCAAGCAGTATGAAGAAAGAGAAGCAACTTCTCTCATTTATTAGAACTCATTGTGGTAGCTAGCTGCCTCATACATTCTTAAGAAGGGACAGGTAAGTTAATTCATTTAATATTCTTATCAGTGTGGTTAATGAATCAAATGGCTCTAAATGTTAACATTTCTAATTAAATACCATGCTTTAAATCTGTGTAAACGATTTCTTAAGCCGACAACCTTTACTCTTTCATGTGGCTATTGTTTTAATTCATTGAGTGTATAAAGAAAGTGGGAGAGATTACCATTAAAAATATTACTCTAGAGCAGTGGTTCTCAACCTGTGGGTTGTGATCCTTTTAACAAACCTCTGTCACCAAAAATATTTACATTACGATTCAGAATAGTAACAAAATCACAGTTACGAAGTAGCAACAAAAATACTTGTATGGTTGGAGGTCACCACAACACAAGGAACTGTCTTAAAGGGTCACAGCATTAGGAAGGTGGGAACCAGTCCCATAGAGGCAGGGATGAGAAGAGAGGATAAAGGATCAGAATGAGAGATCACATGACTATAAAGTCTTCCCCAGACAACTGAAAGGTCCAACATTAAGTGGAATTGTTACGTCCAAGATGCTATGAAAAAAAAAAAAAAAAACAACAACCAATAAGTTAGATTAAATATGGCCGTTCCAATTCTCTCAGCAGCCTTTGAAGAATACTTATTCTGGCTACATATCAAATGTAGTTTTGAATTAAAATAAATTAATAAATATACTCATATATATGAATAAAAAACTATTTTGAGGATAACCTAATAGATCCTTAAAATTGAAATTGTAGTAATTTGTAAATAATAAAAAAAGGATGTGCTCAAGCACATGGTTTTCTGGAGTAAACACAAGAAAGGGATCAGAGATGACCCTTTGATTGAAAATCAAATTACCCTGGAAACATTTCCTTTAGACTACACTTAGACACTCACCTTCATAGCTCAACACATCTTTAATGAATATTTGATGAATTTGTATTCTATTCAGCCAAGATATGTAGTACAAAAGGAGATGAAACAAAATCTGTTGTTTATTTTAGATCACTTATGATCTATTGAGTGACTCAAACACATTAACAATATACCACTGTATGGATATAAGTGGGTTCATGTGCCATGGAAAATTGATGAAATGTACTTCTTTCCTTGAAGCTATTGCCTCCTACTGTCTTATCTTTAACTGATGAATTTGGTGTTATTGTTAGAGACCTTTTACATTTATAAGAACCCATTCAACCACTGACCCCTATGATTTCTACATTCTTTACTCATGATTCATGATGCATATTTTCAACTGATTGAATGGAATCCATAGTCAAAGACATTTTTAGACAAAGATATTCTGGTTATGAAGAACTCTGGCCTCATAGGAACAAAAAGTATTACAAAGAGCTTTCCAAGATCAGAGAAGGTATAGATCTTTATGTCGTCTCATATTTTCAATACCAGATATCAATTCCAATCTATTTCAGAGCTTGTATGCTGACTTCTGATCTGCCTAGGCCATGTAAATGATACTGCTCAGTGTTTCCTTGACAGTCTACACTGGTCAATGGCCAAACTAAGCTGAACACCATCTCTACTCAGTACTCGGGCTTTTCCTATATGATCCTTCATTTTAATTACAAATGATGAATCTTGCCCTTGCAATAGCAATTAATTTATTTATATTGTTTTCAGTTACCAAAGGAGAGGCAACTCTAAGTGATATGAGAAGTATATTGGAACATGTCAGCTATACATGTATACATGTATTGATATACATGTATGGTATATCAATAGAAAAGCAAAAGGTCATTCCAAAGGGTGTGGCTTAAAAGAAATAACAAATGCTCAACCAATCAGGGCGTAATTTATCATTTCAATGAGACTAATGAGATATCTGTATAGTGAACTGTATGACGGTGGTAAGCATCACCTGAATGATTAAAGAGTAACAAATTGAGAAAAAAAATAAGCATTGCAGTTTCCTTCTGGCTCAAAAGACAGTTTGACCAATCCCTCCACCAAAATATTTCAGCAGTTTAAAATATGAAATTTATTTTTGTTCTTGAAGTTATTCTATGCCTATAAAGTGATTAGATTTTTTAATATAAATTTAATGGTTATGTATTATAAATACATTCAAAGGACATTGGACTTTTTAAAACCAAAATATTGTGCAAATTATTTTGCAGTTAATACGGGTATATCAATGAAGAAAAGACTAAACATATTGTTATGTATACTTGTTATAAAATACATTTTATGTATATGATGCTTGATCACTTCATAAACATAGGCTTTCACCAACTCTAGCTAGAAATTATGTAGAACGTTTATATATGTTTTATATGATTGATTAGCATTGTCTGGAATCTAATTCATAGGACTGTGAAAGTGCTATTTTTCTTAATTCTTAAAAGCAGAAACTGATGTGTGATGATTCATACTAACTAAATCACAGCAACAGAGCATCAGAGGGAAGTATTGGCCTTAATACAGCTGGCCATGCATGCAAAGATCTAGCACTCTCTTCTAACTGCGAAGATTCAGGTAAGTTTCTGAAACTGCCAGAGCTTTCTGAGACTCCTTTGACTTCAGTTCAGACCTGATCTACTGCAGTCTGTCAGAGTTATATGATGAATAAGTGACATCATATTTAAGACAGAAATTTAAAAACAAGGGACCAGAAAATTCCAAATGATGTATGTGGCATTTCATCTGAAGAACCTATTGTATACTGTCACTAAAAGTTAAAAAGAATCATCTTCCTCCAGCATCCAATTATTAGTAGCAGTGAGACAAGTCAAGTATATTGGTGTGCAAAGACAATGTTTAGTGTACATTCCTAGCATTATGACAATGCAGAAGCCTAGATCTGAGTGGAGCTTGTCAACCATAAATAAGATAAATGTCCTTCGTGCTGAGGACATTAACATTTAGTAAACAATGAATAAACTCTGACGTCTTGGTAGTCATCTATGCCACATGCTTAATTTGGGTAGGTCTTAAAGCAGGAGACAGTTTAAACATCAAATTTGTACTATCTTTTTTTTTGAAGTGATTTTTCTTATTTCTTTTCTTTAAAATTGATTTATTTTTTTTTACACTCTGTATTTTATTCTGCCCCCATCCACCCTCCGACTGTTCCACATCCCATACCTCCTTCCACCCCTACCCCACCTGACCTATAAACTCCCTGGGACCTCTAGTCTCTTGAGAGTTAGGTGCATCATTTTTGAATGAACACAGACCTGGCAGTCCTCTACTGTATGTGTGTTGGGGGCCTCATATCAGTTGGTGTATGCTGTCTGTTTAGTGGTCCAGTGTTTGAGCGATCTCGGGGGTCCAGGTTAATTGAGACTGCTGGTCATCCTTCTCCTCAGCTTCTTTCAGCCTTCCCTAATTCAACAACAGGGGTCAGCTGCTTCTGTCCATTGGTTGGGTGCAAATATCTGCATCTGACTCTTTCTGCTGCTTGGTGGGTCTTCCGGAATGCAGTCATGTTAGGTCCCTTTTTGTGAGCTCTCCGTAGCCTCAGTAATAGTGTCAGGCCTTGGGATCTCTCCTTGAGCTGGATCCCACTTTGGGCCTGTTGCTGGACCTCTTTTTCCTCAGGCTCCTTTCTATTTCCATCCCTGCCATTCTTTCAGGCAGGAACAATTATGGGTCAGAGTTTTCATTATGGGATGGCAACCCTCCCCACTTCACTTGATGCCCTGTCTTCCTGCTGGAGGTGGGCTTTATAAGTTCCCAATTCCTACTGTTGGGCATTTCATCTAAGGTCCCTCCGTCTGAGTCCTGAGAGTCTCTCACCTCCCAGGTCTCTGGTGCATTCTGGAGGGTCTCTCCAACCTCCTATTTCCCAATGTTTGCCTGTTTCCATTCTTTCTGCTGACCCTCAGGGCTTCAGTCCTTTTCCCTCACCCAATACCAGATATGCATTTCTATTTGAAGCGTGTAGAACTTATTTATTCACTTTGGTAAAACTCCATGCCTTTTAAAATATCTTTGTATGAATATATGTACTAAAATGTGTCATTTGGGAAAGATGTAAGACATGTGATAAATGAAAGAATGTAAAACGACTTAATTTGTAAAAATATTATATACAGTGATGGTCGAACTGTGACTTCTATTAGTTGGCTAATAGTGATTTTATTTCTGGAAATAAAACCAGAATTGCCCTTGGAGTCAATATGCATTGCCATACTGGGGAAATACTTCTGGGCCTGTGAAACTTCCTCAAAACTGAGGCACTGCCATGCTCACTTTCATTTTGTTTATGTTGGTCTTTTTTTTTTTAATTGCTGTGGATATGTGATATAATGGCACTCCTGTATAAAAATAAAAGTAACTTTAAAGAACACTTGAAATGCCCACTATTACTGGGAAGTGGTGGCACACACCTTTAAACCCAGCACTTGGGAGGCAGAGGCAGGTGGATTTCTGAGTTCGAGGCCAGCCTGGTCTACAGAGTGAGTTCAGAACAGCCAGGGCTACACAGAGAAACCCTGTCCCGAAAACCAAAAGAAAAAAAAATGCCCTCGCTTAACTATTTGGGGCCTCAGATAATGGCCATCCATCTTCAGGGTTTTTAACCTCGTGAACAGTGCTCAGAACAAGAAATCAGTGGTTGGGTGAGACTGAAAGACAGAATTCAGCAACAGCTGCAAATGGTCAGAAACTCCAAGTCTGGAGCTGGAGGGCCGGGGCTAAGGTCGGATGACACTTAACTGTTTATGTCTCATGGAAACAAATTTGTATTCTAGTATTGTAGACCCCCCCCCCTCTTCCTCTTTTCCTCTTCTTCCTCCTCTCTCCACCTCTCCGAGTTTTGTTTTAAATGCAAACAACCTTGGACTTTTGTCCCAAGTGTGGAGAGTCCTGTACTGTTTAGATCTCTGTAGGTATAAAGGTCTCAGGCGTCATCCTGTGGCTATAGATCCATCATCACATCTATTCTGAGAGGAAGAAACAATGTAATTATAACTGTAAAGCTGGGAGGTTTTCTAGTGTGTTTTGCTGCTGCTTTGATAAAATCCCATGGATAACAGCAGCTTGGTGTGCAAGGATTTACTTCAGTTTACACTTCCAGTTTACAACCCACTGTTGAGGGAAATGGTGACAGAAACTCAAGACAGGAAACTGGAGCAGAAACCTTGGAAGAGGACTAACTGGCTTTCTCTTTGACTTGAGCTCAGAGAACTTTTTATTTTTTAGTAAAAAAAAAAATGCAATCCAGGATTATTTGCCTAGTGATGCTCCCTCTCACAGTGGGCTGCACCCCACTCCCCTAAGAACCCCAATGAAGACAGAGTCTCATAGAAACACCCCAGGCCAGTTTGATCTGAACACAGCCTCAACTGGGGTTTATTATTTTTCAAAGCTACTTTGCTTTGATATAGTTGACGATAGGAGCTAAAGAGGACATCAGACCTGAATCAGGTATTATGGACATATAACTGTGACTAAATGAGGCTCACTACCTTCGCCAGCAAAAGTAAAGATTCATATAGTTTCTGCAAATGGACTAACTGACATCTATCATACAAGCATCACAGTTGCAAGTACACACAAACATCCATCAATGCTCTCTCCTTCTACATTCCTGATTCTGTGAAGATATACTTTCACCATTGCTCTTGGACAGTACTGATCGAGCTTGATGGAACATTGCCTGAAATAACAATGAATTGGCTCTCACTGAATCCCTGAGAGTCAGGCCAACAGATTTATGTTTGTCTGTTTTGGCTGCCTCCTCCTAGGGGTTTGGCTATAATCCAAAGAACTAAGATTATTTGAACTGAGTGAGCTGCCACCACAGTCCTGCTAATCTTAACATCCAGTATGTTTGTGTTAAGACAAACACTCTGAGGGTTAAATGGAGAGCTTGAGATTCCCTGGTTATAAGAACTGTTGGAACACCATGAAGTAACACAATTCAACAGGCTATCTAATGTACTGAATATTTGCAACTACATGGTATATTCATAACACGAAGTAGCTTTACATATATATGTATTTCAGATAATACACTTCGATAGTTCTCTGTATTTTACATGTTTTAAAAATAAAAATTGTGTCTTAATTCTATGTCTAAAGTAAATTTAAGAAATTCTGATTGAAAAACAATCAATCAATCAATCAAACAAACAAACAAACAAAAAGGAATTTTGAGAAAATGGAATCACTGTATGAGTTGGTTCGAAACAACTGGTCTTGTTGCCCTGATGAATGTGAGGTCATTTTAGAGTTGCCCCACCTTCCATAAGCATGCTGTGTAATTTTCTTGTTGTTATGATAATTCCCTGACAAAAATTACATAAGAATATGTTGATTTTGTGGCACCATTCCGGGGCACAACCCACTGTGACAGGGACATGATGGAGGAAGCTGGTCACATTGTCCCCTACAATCAAGAAGCAAAGGGTGACCTTGCTTGTTTGAGGTATGGATTCCCATTGCTCTGCAGTCTGAGAACCAAGCACACGGGATGGTGCTGCTTTTCTATTTTACGTTTAGAATGGGCTTTCCCAGCTGGATCAATGTAATAGAGAAAATGACTCACAGGCATCCTCAGAGGCTGTTCTAGATCTGGACACAGTGACAATCAGGATTCACTGTCACAATACCAGAAGTCAGTTTTTTCTGGCTTGTTCTTCCCAACCATGATTTTGTTTTACCACAGGCCCCCAAATCATGGAGCCAATGAGTCATGGACTAAAATCTCTGGAACTGGAAGACACATTTTTTTTCTTTCTTTCAAGTTATTTACATCAGGCATTTTTGTGACAATGATGGGAATGTCACTCCCATGAATCACACAGTCTGGTATCTGATGTTATTAACAGTGATGTGTTACTTTTATATATACATTACTTGTATGTAGCTATGGTGACATACCAATAATTATATTGTACAATTTTAATGGGCCAGAACTGGACAATCTCCAGCGTCAATAACTTCATAAAATGTAAACTGCAGCAGCTTTGACTTAATCCAGGTCTATTTACAAGTAAACTTCTGCACAGAGAGCATACTGTCTTTGATGGCTATTCTGGGGTGTCAAGTCGCTTACATCTGGAATTAAGTAAAGACCAAGCAGCTAACACACTGTGAGGGATTTGTATTTATTGGATTATTTGAGGTGGAAGACTGACCCTATATCTGAATCGTTTGATGTCCCTTGACACAGCCTAAATCTCAGCTACATCTTCTGGTGACAGCCAATGTAAAAGGATGCAGAAGAAGGAAGCTGTTGCTTTTTGACTGCTTGCTCCAGGTTCATTTCTTCATTGGTATTAGAGCCTATTTCCAATAAATGTAGACGACCTGAGACATCCAGCCTCGTGGACTGAAAATCTATTAGATTCTTGGACTTTCCATTGGGAGGCAGCCATTGTTGAACTAGCCAGACCATAACATATAAGCAATTCTAATAAATCCAACACTTACATTAAAAACACAAAAAGTAAAACACACACAAAATGAAAAAAAAACCATATGCTTACTTGATATTAATTCTTTCAAACTTTTGTAGCAATACAGAATCCATAAAACAGATATGAAATGTTAAAAGAAAATAAAACAGTTTTAGGGCATTTAGGGCTGTTTTCCCAAGAGATGAACAAGTGCACCACCAACAGACATGGATGCTGAGGTTGGTCTTTGCTATGCTAATACTGGTTAGTCCCGTAGACCCACTTAGACCCAGGTGGTAATATTTGACCTTGCCCCCTGATTGGTGCACAGAGATAGTGACCGCCAATATCTGGGCATAAGAAACATAGGTCAGGGTTTAAGGTTCCTGGGCTTGGAGTCAGAAGGAGGAGAAGGAGAAGAAGGTGAACAGAAGAGAAGCTGCTGTGGGGTAAGAATATTCAAATATGGTCGCATGGATTTTCTAATTTAAGTTAAGAGCAGCCCAGATGAAACATAGCAAATTAAATAATGGGATTACTGGCTGGGAAATAGACATAATAGCGTAGAGAATAGATATCTGCCCAGCTCTTGTGCTGATTAAGGCTTATTATAAATACAAAGATTGTTCGTGTCTTTTGTCTCTTATTTAGGAACTAAATGGTTAAAGGTGGAGTAGATACCCCGGATTGGGATGAAATATTTCTGTAACACATGGAAGCAGAAATTCTCATGGGATTTCAACCCTTTCCTGGTTTCCCCTCCAGAACTCCCCTATCACATCCTCCCTCCCCCTGCTTCTATGACAGTGCACCCCCTCCCACCCACCCACTCCCACCTCACTGCCCTGCCATTCCTCTACACTGTGGCATTGAGCCTTCACAGGACCAAGGGCCTCTCCTCCTAGACAATGCCATCCTCTGCTACATATGTGGCTGGAGCCACGGGTCCCTCCACGTGTGCACTTTGTTTGGTGTGTAACATTTTTATTAAAATTGTATAAAGAAGATTGTATTGTTTAAGAAATCTTTACTTTCTCAGGAATATAATGAAAGAGAGAAAACCTGCCAATAAGTATCCATGAAGGTTTTCTTTAAAAAACTGCAATTTCTCTTGAGCCTTTTATAGTATGAAATGAAGACTCTAAAGGATATTATTTGAATAATATAGGTGGTAATATTTTCTCAAAATAACTACCATGATCTCTTGTATCTTACAATTTCTTCATTCACAGTGACTTGACCTTTATTCTATGGAAAGGTGAGACAGCTCTTCCTTCCGTGACTGAATTTTGCCTGCAGCATGAGTGTAGCTCTCTAACTCTCCATAGATGTCATGGAGTCAGCTTTTTGGTGACTTGCTGAGTGCTTCTGTTTGGAAACTGCCACTGAGTTAGACAGAAGCACAGTAGCTCCAGCAAATATCTGCAGGAAGAGAGACCAACACCTTCTAGACCACAGACTATGCTAACTTCCCTGCTGTCATATGCAAGTAGCCTAGAAAGAAGTTCAGGACTTTCCTGTCCACGTTGCAGGTAGTACTGAAGAACCATCCAGCTAAATCTTTTCAAAGGACACCTTTGTAAGCAAATTAAATGATTGCTATTGTGTTCACCCAATCGCCACATCCTAAGATAGTGGTGACAAGAGATTTTTCCTAAAAAACAACATGTAGAATGTGTTTAACTCTGTGTGAGCATTCATGGCTATTCTCTCAGATGTGAGTCAAATAATTTGTGTTTATAACCTTTAAAAAAGTTCCTAATTTTTTCTATTAGTGGCATGCCATCAATGTTGATAGGCTTCTTTTTTTATCCATATAAATTTCCAGTAATGGCACATTGCCTCTTCAAATAACAATTTTTCTTTAAGATTTCATGCTGAGTTCAGCATTATGCAAGAACTGGTGGTGCTATGTTTTTAGCTCAAGTTAGAAAATACAAACTTCAGAATTTTTCATCTTTAAGAATGTGTCTCTTAAGAACCGTTTTCTGCAATTGTGGCTGAATATTTGCAAATATAAAGACAACTTTATAGATAGAGGATGTGGGCCATCATTAAAATAGCTGTACTCTCTTCTCACCAAAACAGCTATATTTATGGAGTGAGTGGCAGATCAAATAAAGTTGATCCACATTGGGAAAATGCATTATAACTTAGCAGAATAGTACTTTGCCAAATAAAGTCGGTTTGACAGTTACCAAAACTCAAACAGTCTCAAATATTATCACTTGCTATCCTTTGTATTATTCATTTCTTAGGGCAGCTGGAATGCAGAGCGCATTGAGCAGATCTGCAAAATCCTTTGTCAAATAACTGAAAGAAGTTTTAAATTGAACTTAGAGGGGAAAAAAAGAGGAGGTTAAAATACAAGTCAACATTTATGATTGTGAGGATCAGAAGCAGGCCAAAGAGTGATGTTTTGGTTCTAATGAGAGTAAACACACACAGCTATCTAGAACCAATAAGCTTTAATTAGGAAGGCAAGCCAAAGCCAGATGAAGATCATTATCTCAAAGGAAACTGCTGCCAAAAAAGATAACTGCTCTGAATTGCATGAAAATGAAAGGATTCACTTATTTTAATAAACAGGAGATTACGGAAGAGATTAGATTGCAACGGCATGAATTGGCAGAATTATTAAAGTATTTTGGAGTAAGAATAATGACACTTTAGAATAATTTTAAAACTATTAAGGAGATTAACAAACATGTAAAGAAGAAAATCAAACAAACCATCAACTGTGGGCAAATACTTAATGTTAGACACCAGAGGAAAAAGAGTAAAGGAAACAGAAAGTGGCTGAGAATATTTAGCAATAATAGAACATTTTGCCTAGGATCCAAAAGGCCCTGGGTTTGGTCAGAAGTACCACAGAATATAAGGAACTCAACAAATGAATGGCACCACATAGATACTCAACTGGGTTACTAAGTTATACTAATGTAAGAGGCTATATGGTATTATACTAATAATGCAAAGAATATAAATACATATATTAACATGGCTTACTGACAGATATTTTGAGCTCATACAACCAAATGCATGTTAAAAAAAATCACAAAAACATAGTTGTGCATTCTATAGTATCAGTTACTAAGTATATTACTAACATTAAGATTGATGTGACGGTGAGAAGTTGAAGATTCTAACACAAAGTTGAATGGAAGGAAATTTGGTATTTTCCTAATGGCCACTGGTGCTAAGAGACACTAAGACATAAAACTTTGATGGTGGCTCCTATGATCTCATCAAACCTGCTTTTTTTTTTCGTGATATAATGTTGGGTAAAATTTCTCATTAGATATTAGACCTCTTCTTTCATGATCTTTTGGTCAATGAATGCAACCTACAGCACTTTAAGTCATGAATACAATATATAACACTTTAAGTCATGAATGTTGAAAAATTCCTCATGTTTCATTCTGTGCTCTTTGATATTTCCCTGTCTATCTATGCTAATAAAACAAGGAGCCTGAGGATGCTGGGGAATTGAAAGATATCCATATGCTGATTAGCTGTGTGGAACTGAATGGGTTGGAGAGCAGGCCACCAAACTTAAGAGTTGCAAGAAGAAAATAAATGTATTAATCCACCAAAGTTGGAGTTTGTAAAACACACACACACACACACACACACACACACACACACACACACATACACACACACACACACAGAGAGAGAGAGAGAGAGAGAGAGAGAGAC
>JADRCD010142657.1:0-15051 GCA_019843815.1 Montemys delectorum | reverse complement strand
AGAGAGAGAGAGAGAGAGAGACAGAGAGAGAGAGAGAGAGAGAGTTAATCATCCATTGTGACCTGGTAGTACAAGGCTACCATAGGAAAACATGGTCTATAAGGTGTTGGGCTAAGTGTCAGAAAAGGATCTGGGGGATGAGGCTGGGAAGATGCTAATCCAGGAACAGGAAATTTCATTTATGCAACACTTGATAAAAGTCAAGCCTGCTGTTACATTCTGCAGCATGTCTTAAAGATCTTATAGTTCAGGACAAGGAAGGAACTGGTTTTACTGGGCAGTGGCGATTACTATTGCCTGTGGCAGGTAGAAGAAGCTGATGAGCATTAGGTTCTTGGTTTGTAGGTGGATTTAAAAAGCAATTTAGATTGTAGAGAAATATACATCAATAAAAGCTTAGAGAATTTTATAGTTTCCAGGCCTGGAAAGTAAAATCAAGGTTGACAAATAATGTTAAGTATGAAAGTTATCATACATCTTTGAATAAAGTAAGTCATTACTGAGTTTTAAAGTTGATTTGAAGTAAACATGTAGACCTCACATCTATAGTTTAAGATGGAGGCAAGTGTTGGGATTGTGGCATGGGCTCCATCATTCTATCTCAATCAAGCCTATGTACTTGGGTACTGATCACAATCTGAAGCTCTTTCATTTCTGAAATATTAAAATTCTGCCATACATTTCCATCCATAATTTTTCAATTTAACTTTGTTTACATGAGTTTCCCATGGTTCTTGCCAACTCCTTGGGGATATTCCAACTCCTTGGAGATCCCAATTGGTCAATTACCCATATTCTTCTAATATGTCACCATCCTATATTCTCTGCCAGCATCCTTACCCAGCCCATATTTTATGGTTTGGCTTCACCTTTACCAGCCATGTAACTTCCTGTTATACATACGTATTAAAGCCCTGCATGCATTACGATGGAATAGTCATGATCAAAATAATTAACAGAACAATTTCAGTGGAGGAAAGATTATTCAGCTCATTGTTTGAGTGGACTTAACTGGCTCCCCTGATTTGGAGCCCAAAGTCAGGCAGAGCGACAGAAGGAATACACTAAAGGTAGACCCTTTTCCCATCATGGTGGACCAGTAAGAGGTTGGAGAGATAGGATCTCCTGTGAGGGACTTCCTAAACTAGGTTTCTCCTCTTAAAGTTTTTAGAACTTTTCCAAATGGCCCCAAAAGCTAGGAATGAAGCCCCCTATACTGAGTCCTTTGAGTGGACACAGTACCCACTTTGGTCTTCCTTCTTCTTGAGTTTCTTGTGGTTTGTGGATTGTATCTTGGGTATTCCCAGCTTCTGGGCTAATATCCACTTATCAGTGAGTACATACCATGTGTGTTCCTTTGCGATTGGGTTTCCCTCACTCAGGATGTTATTCTCCAGATCCATCCATTTTCCTAAGAATTTCACAAATTCATTGTTTTTAATCACTGAGTAGTACTCCAATGTGTAAATGTACCACATTTTATGTTTCTATTCCTCTCTTGAGGGACATCTGGGTTCCAGTTTCTGGTTATTATACATAAGGCTGCTATGAACATACTGGAGCATGTGTCCTTGTTACATGTTGGAGCATCTTCTGGATATATGCTTAGGAGTGGTATTGCAGGTCCTCAGGTAATACTATGTCCAATTTCCTGAGGAACTGCCAAACTGAATTCCAGAGTGGTTGTACCAGCTTGCAATTCCATCAGCAATGAAGGACTGTTCCTATTTATCCACAGCCTCTCCAGCATCTGCTGTTACCTGAGTTCTGATCTTAGTCATCCTGACTGGTTTGAGGCAGAACCTCAGGGATATTTTGATTATTTGCATTTCCCTTATGACTAGGGATGTTGAACATTTCTTTAGGTGCTTCTCAGCCATTCAGTATTCCCAAGTTGAGAATTCTTTATCTCTGTACCCCATTTTAATAGGGTTATTTGGTTCTCTGGAGTCTAACTTCTTGAATTCTTTGTATATATTGGATATTAGCCATCTATTGGATACAGGATTGATAAAGATATTTTCCCACTATGCTGGTTGCCGTTTTGTCCTATTGACAGAGTCTTTTGCCTTTCAGAAGCTTTGGAATTTTATGAGGTCCCATTTGTCAATTTTTGATCTTAGAGCATAAGCTATTGGTGTTCTATAGGAAATTTTCCCCTGTGCCCATGTGCTTGAGGCTCTTCTCCACTTTCTTTTCTTTTTGTTTCAGTGTATCTGGTTTTATGTGGTGGTCCTTCATCCACTTGGACTTGAGCTTTGTACAAAGAGATAGGAATGTATCTATTTACATTCTTCTACATGTTGACCACCAGTTGAGCCAGCACCATTTGTTGAAAATGCTGTCTTCTTCCCACTGGATTGTTTTAGCTCCTTTGTCAAAGATCACGATACCAATACTATGCATTTTTTATGACAATTGTTCTGTAGTACAGCTTAAAGTCAGGGATGGTGATTCCACCAGAAATTCTTTTATTGTTGAGGACAGTTTTCAATATCCTAGGTTTTTTCTTATTCCAGATGAATTTGCAAATTGCTCTTTCTAAGTCTGTGAAGAAATGAGTTGGAATTTTGATGGAGATTACATTGAATCTGTAGATTGCTTTCAACAAGATGGCCATTTTTACTATATTAATCCTGCCAATCCACAAGCATGGGAGATCTTTGCATCTTCTGAGATCTTCAGTTTCTTTCTTCAGAGGCTTGACGTTCTTGTCATATAGATCTTTCACTTCTTAGAGTCACACCAAAGTATTTTGTATTATTTGTGACTATTGTGAAGGGTGTTGTTTCCCTAATTTCTTTCTCTGCCTGTTTATCCTTTGTGTAGAGGAAGGCCACTGATTTGCTTGAGTTAATTTTATATCCAGCTACTTTGCTCAAGTTGTTTTTCAGGTTTAGGAGCTCTCTGGTGGAATTTTGGGGGTCTCTTAAGTATATCATATCATCAGCAAATAGTGATAATTTGACTTCTTCCTTTCCAATTTGTATCCCTTCGATCTCCTTTTGTTGTCTAATTGTTCTGGCTAGGACTTCAAGTACAATATTGAATAGATAGGGAGAGAGTGGGCAGCCTTATCTAGTCCTTGATTTTAGTGGGATTGCTTCAAGTTTCTTTCCATTTAGTTTGATGTTGGCTACTGGTTTCCTGTATATTGCTTTTACTATGTTTAAGTATGGTCCTTGAATTCCTGATCTTTCCAAGACTTTTATCATGAGGGGGTTTTGGATTTTGCCAAATGCTTTCTCAGCATCTAATGAGATGATTATATGTTTCTGCCCCCTCCCCTTGGTTTTGTTTATATAGTGAATTACCTTGATGGATTTCTGTATATTGAACCATCCCTGCATTCTTTTGGTGAAGCCTACTTGAACATGATGGATGATCATTTTGATGTGTTCTTGGATTTGGTTTTCAAGTATTTTATTGAGTATTTTTTAATGTATATTCATAAGGGAAATTGGTCTGAAGTTTTCTTTCTTTGTTAGGTCTTTTTGTAGTTTAGGTATCAGAGTAATTGTGGCTTCATAGAATGAATTGGGTAGAATATCTTCTGTTCTTATTTTGTGGCATATTTTGAGGAATATTGGTATTAGGTCTTCTTTGAAGGTCTGATAAAACTGTATACTAAACCCATCTGGTCCTGGGATTTTTTTGGTTAGAAGACTATTAATGACTGTTTCTATTTCATGAGCAGATATGGGACTGTTTAGATTGTTTATCTGATCTTGATTTAACTTTAGTACCTGGTATTTGTGTAGAAAATTGCCCATTTCATGCAGGTTTTCCAGTTTTGTTGAGTACAGGCTTTTGTAGTACGATCTCATGATTTTTTGGATTTCTTTGGTTTCTGTTGTTATGTCTCCCTTTTCATTTATTATTTTGTTAATTAGGATACTGTCTCTGTGCCCTCTAGTTAGTTTGGCTAAGGGTTATCTATTTTGTTGATTTTCTCAAAAAAAACCAGCTCTTGGGTTGATTCATTCTTTATATAGTTATTTTTGTTTCCATTTGGTTGATTTCAGCCCTGAGTTTGATTATTTCCTGCCTTCTTGGGTAAATTTGCTTCTTTTTGTTCTAGAGCTTTCAGATGTGCTGTCAAATTGCTTGTGTATGCTGTTTCCAGTTCTTATTGGAGGCAGTCAGAGCTATGAGTTTCCCTCTTAGGACTGCTTTCATTGTGTCTCATAAGTTTAGGTATATTGTGGTTTCACTTCCATTAAACTCTAAAAAGTCTTTAATTTCTTTATTTCTTCCTTGACCAAGTTATCATTGAGTAGACTGTTGTTAATCTTCCACGTGTATGAAGGCTTTCTACTGTTTATGTTGTTATTGAGGAATAGCCTTAGTCCATGGTGATTTGATAGGATGCAAGGTATTATTTCATTCTTATTATATCTGTTGAGGTCTGTTTTGTGACCGATTATATAGTCAATTTTGGAGAAGGTACCATGAGGTGCTGAGAAGAAGGTATATCCTTTTGTTTTAGGATAAAATGTTCTATAGATATCTGTTAAATCCATTTGTTTCATAACTTCTGTTAGTTTCACTGTGTCTTTATTTAGTTTCTGTTTCCATGATCTGTTTCCATTGCAGAGAGTGGGTTTTTTTTTAAAATTTTTTATTAGATATTTTCTTTATTTACATGTAAATTTTTCCTTTCCCAGGTTCCCCTCCAAAAAACAAACAAACAAACAAAAACAACAAGAACAAACCCCTGTTGCCTCCCCTCTCCCCATGCCTGCCACCCCATCCTCTCCCACTTATTGGCCCTGGCATTCCCCTACACTGGGGCACAGAACCTTCACAAGGCCGAGGTCCTCTCCTCCTACTGATGATCAAATTTGCAATCCTCTACTATACACATGCTGCCAGAACATTCAGTCCTACCATGTATAGTCCTTGATTGATGGTTGGATCCCTGGGAGCTCTGAGGGTACTAGTTAGTAATTGTTGTTCATTCTAAGGGGCTGCAAACCCTTCAGCTCCATAGAACCTTTCTCTAACTCCTTCATTGGGGACCACGTACTCAGTTCAATGAATGGCTGTGAGCCTCTGCATCTGTATTAGTCAGGTATTGTCAGAGCCTCTCAGGAGATAGCTATATGCTTGTCCTTCCTTCAGTCTCTGCTCAATAGTTAATCTCTGCCACTCCTTCTGTGGGTATTTGATTCCACACAATGGAGTACTACTCAGCTATTAAAAACAATGAATTTATGAAATTCTTAGGGAAATGGATGGATCTGGAGAGTTTCATCCTGAGTGAGGTAACCCAATCACAAAAGAACACACATGGTATGCATTCTCTGATAAGTGGTTATTAGCCCAGAAGTTTGGAATACAGGAAGAATGACACACAAACCACAAGAAACCTAAGAAGGAAGACCAAAAGGTGGACATTTCATTCCTTCTTAAAAAGGAGAGTGGGTTGTTAAATTCTCGTACTATTATTGTGTGCGAAGCAATGTGTATTTGAGCTTTAGTCATGTTTCTTTTATGAATGTAAATGCCCTTGCATTTGGAGCATAGAGGTTCAGAATTGAGAGTTCATTTTGGTAGGTTTTGCCTTTTATGAGTATGAAGTATCCCTCCTTATCTTTTTTGATCACTTTAGGTTGAAAGACTACAGAGAATGGCTACTTCAGCTTGTTTCTTGGGACCATTTGCTTGGAAAATTGTTTTCCATCCTTTTACTCTGAGGTAATGTCTGTCTTTGTCACTGAGGTAGGTTTCCTGTATGCAACAAAATGTTGGATCCTGTTTACATAGCCAGTCTGTTAGTCTATGTCTTTTTATTTGGGAAATTGAGTCCATTGATATTAATGGATACTAAGGAAATGTAATTGTTGCTTCTTGTTATTTTTGTTGTTAGAGTTGGAACTGTGTTCATGTGGCTATCGTCTTTTAGTTTTGTTGGAAGATTACTTTCTTGCTTTTTCTAGAATGTAGTTTCCCTCCTTGTGTTGGAATTTTCCATTATTATCCTTTGAAGAGCTGGATTTGTGGCAAGATATTGTGTAAATTAGTTTTTGTCATAGAATATCTTGTTTTCTCCATCTCTGGTAATTGAGAGTTTTGCTGGGTATACTAGCCTTGGCTGGCATTTGGGTTCCTTTAGACTCTGTATGAAATCAGCCCAGTATCTTTTAGCTTTCATAGTCTCTGGGGAGAACTCTGGTATAATTCTGATAGTTCTGCCTTTATATGTTACTTGAGTTTTTTTCCCTCATTGCTCTTAATATTCTTTCTTTGTTTTGTGCATTTGGTGCCTTGATTATTATGTGGTGTGAGGAATTTCTTTTGTGGTCCTAACTATTTGGAGTTCTGTAAGCTTTTTGTATGTTCATCAGCATCTCTTTCTTTAGGTTAGGGAAGTTTTCTTCTACAATTTTGTTGAAGATATTTACTGGTCCTTTAAGTTGGAAGTCTTCACTCTCTTCTGTACCTATTATCCTTTGTTTGGTCTTCTCACTGTGTCCTGGATTTCCTGGATGTTTTGTTTTAGGAGCTTTTTGCATTTTACATTTTCTTTGACTTTTGTGTCAATGTTGTCTATGTTATCTTCTGCACCTGAGATTCTGTCTTCTATCTCTTGTATTCTGTAGGTGATACTTGCATCTATGGCTCCTGACTTTTTTGATAAATTTTCTATCTCCAGAGTTGTCTCCCTTTGTGATTTCTTTATTGTTTCTACTTCCATTTTTAGATCCCGGATAGTTTTGTTCAATTCGTTCACCTGTTTGGTTGTATTTTCCTGTAATTCTTAAAGGGATTTTTGTGTTTACTCTTTAAGAGCTTCTACTTGTTTACTCATGTTCTCCTGTAATTCTTTATGGGATTTTTGTGTTTCCTTACTAAGGGCTTGTACCTATTTACCTGTGTTCTCCTGTATTTCTTTAGGGGAGTTATTTATGTCCTTCTTAAATTCTTCTATCAGCAACATGAGATTTGATTTTAGATCTGAATCTTGCTTTTCTGGTGTGTTGGGGTATCCAGGACTCGCTGTGGTGGGAGTACTATGTTCTGATGATGCCAAGTAGTCTTGATTTCTGTTGGTAACATTCCTGTGTTTGCCTTTCACTATCTGGTAATCTCTGGTGTTAGATGTTCTTGCTATCTCTGGCTGGAGCTTGTCCCTCCTGTGGGTCTGTAAGCCTGTGTGAGCACTTCTGGGAGATCAGCTCTTTCCTGGTAAAACCCATACACAGAGGGCTGTGGAACAGGAACACTTCCTAGGTATAGATGGAGGGCAGAAGGACCCTGTGCCAGCTGCTCTGCAGATTCTGTGGCCTTAGCCTCCTGACTGGTCCTGTCTTAGAAAGTCACCTGAGAGAAAATGCTGATCTCACCTCTGTTCAGGTCATTTTAATTTTGCTCCCAGAGATAGCTATTGATACACTTATGTACGGATGACATAGAAAACCCTAAAGTTTAAGTTAAAGTTTTGCAGATGTGTTTTGGTAGGACAAAGTCTATATTTTATTAATATAGATAAATGAAGTTATATTTATAATATAATATATAATATTAATAAAAATTTATCCATTGAACTGATATTGCTGAACTCATATTCTTGAAATTATTCAATTATTCTCTAAACTATCAATCCTGAAGTTGATTCAATTTTGCCATGATGCTCTATGGAAGATAGTAATGTATTTATTTTGTATGTGAGGAAAATCAGTCATTGAAAGATTAAATGATTTGTCAAAGATCATGTTTTCAATAATGACCAGAGTCAAAATTGTATAAAAGGCATACTGTCTCTCCAAATAAATAAAATAGAGCATCGAGGGATGAGGGTAACGTACCAGGAGAAAATGAACTCCATAAAGTCAATGGTGGAAAACTTCAGAAGGAAGGAGTGGCATACATGTAATCCATGTTATTGTCTCACACAGGGATGACCCCTCACACTTAGATTAACAACAGCCTCAAGACCACTAGTATTTGGAATCAGTAGTTTCTCTGGAGTTGTGATATGGAATTCTAAATGAAATCTTTTTATGCAGTTATTAGAAGGAAGAGACTGAAGGAATTAAAAAGGAAACTTTTGAAGTGTAGTGAAGGAGAGAATTGAGTGAAATGATAAAAGGGTCATGATTTACATTAAGAGGTATCTTTTATTAAACACAATGTGTTTACATGGCTATGGAGTGTGCAATATACAGGGCATATGTGTTCCTCATGAACAAGTACCTGATTTTTTTTTTTTGTTAATATACAAGAGTTTAAACCTATAGCAAAATATAGGTAAATGTGTTGAGTTGACGGTCCTACAAAGATACAGAAAAGAGGGGTCATCATGAAAAAGCAAATCTACTTGGAGATTTGAAACATATCCATAAATGCAAGTTGTGAATGGGAATTTGTGGTTTCCTTCAGAAACACAAAGATATGTGGTCTGGAAAGGAGACAGTAGACTGGTAAATATTTCAAAGCTCTTATGTGAAAATCTGCTTTTAATTAGTAAACAATAAAAACTTCTGTTCTTGGGGAATTGAAGATTAGTGTTCCCCTAAATATTACTTGCTTTATTTGAGCAAGTGATGAACTCTAAGGGAGTAGGGATTGAAAGGAACAATGGGACTTCATTTTTGCAGTGATAAATGATCCTTGCTTGGTTTGCCTTTACAAGCAGGAACATATTGCTAGGGTTTTGTTTTCACTTCTTATTGAAGTTACATGAAGTGATTAATAATGAACATACTTTGATATTGAATCTAACATAAAAGCATGGTTGGGTAAAACTAAAAGGAAATTAATTACTATGTTGCAAAATAATAATACAAATACCCGTTTAAGTCATGTGTATTGAAGTAGATTCCAGATTCTACCTCTTCAATGCCTACTCCATAACTACTATTTAAAGCATTCAGAATATTTAAGTGTTTGATTTCACAAATAGAAATTGTTGTTCCATTAATTAAACTGAAAACATATTATTGAACAACACACCAACCTTGAGATATAACTGTAGATAAAAATTGATCCATGAACAGACAAGTCTACATTCTTTATAGGTCCTGTAGTAAAAATAACACTGAGTATCTGTCATCTGTGAGGCATAATATCCAAAATGATCAAAATGGATACCTCAATTAACCAGTAAGAAAACTGTCTAAATGACTTGTCCAAATACACTGATAGCAAAGGGTAGAACTCAAACCCCACATTGTTTCTGTGAGTCCATATTCCTCTTAACAATCATATAACAGTAGATTTGTATACAATTTGTTGATGGGTGATAAACATTCCAGAAATAGAACAGTTTATTCTCATGATATTCTATGGGTGAGGACTCTGGTAAATCTCTGCTGTGCCCTCAACACTCCAGCCTTTCACAAACTGCAATCAGATGTCTGGGTCACAAATACAGGAAGGACTGTCTGGTGACTCATGGGCGCCGACAGACAGAATGCATCTCCTGCCAGGTTGTCAGATGGATGGAATTAGTGCCAGACCAGTTGCTGCCCAGATGCCTGCTTTATGTCTTCTTCTCCTGGATCCCTCCACTGAGCAATTCACGCTATAGCTGCTTGCTTTATCGGGATGCCTGAGTCGAGCACATAAAGGTTAACGTGATGTAAACTGAAGTCTTTCCTCACTAAGGGTGGGTATGGAATTCTATTACTTTGCTGGTATTGTATTCACTAAATGCAAGTGGGTACATTCATTTCACACTTAAAGGAACGATATTACACAGCACTCTCAATGCTGGACTTTAACGGCATTTCATGAAAAGCTTATCCAAAAATGTGGATGAATACAGAAGTGGCTCAAATGAAATGTCAAGGTATCTGTAGGGTCACAGCAGGGACTAAACAAAGCCAAGAGTATCAAAACTGAGAGCTGAACACATTAGAGTGATTATGAAGTGGTTTTATTTTGTGGATTCCTCTATAATGGAAGAGGCATGCTTAATCAATAGAGGGTCAAATCATTCCTGGAATTGATAACAGTGGTGGGAAAGTATGTGGAGTCACTGGGTTATAGAGCAGGCTGAAAATTGAGGAACATATCCAGACTTTATATTTTGGACAGAAAGTGCACTATAGGAATGAAAAGTCATGATTTTCTTTGCTTTTCTCACAAGAAGATTACACATAAACATAAAACCTTCTATTATACTAAGGATATGTCTGTGGATACAATTTTAAAAACAAAACTGAATAATTTCATTTATTAATTGTGGATGTATGTGCAATGGAGTGTGATTGGAGGTCAGAGAACAACTTGTGGAATTTCTGTTCTTTGTTTCCACGATATAGCTTCTGGAGAACACAATTCAGATCACTTAGCTTGGTGGCAAGGGCCTTTCTCAAGTGAGACATCTGACAGGTACCTACATAAAAAAAAAAGTATTTTGTTATAAAGAAATTTTAATTTTATCTTACAAGGCAATGGTCAGTCCCTGGAAAAAACTTTAAAGACAGCGAATCAATGCAATTCATTAACAGTAGTTTCAATGCCAATGACTTATTAGGGGAAACAGAGCAGGGGGTGAAGACAACACAGAGCCTTGATGATCAACAATGGTGAATATAACAACAGTGATGGGGGATGGGAAAATACATAAGCTCTAGGATATATAGGTAATTGAATTTCTAATTTCAGTTCAGAGAGCATAAAAAAGAAAAAGGATTTTCTGGGTTTGCAAGCTCAGTAGTCATATTTCAAGTGATAGAACATTTTGGGGAAGATCAGAACAAAAACTATGAACATACCTTGTGTCCCTATATAGATTTTTATTAAAAATTAGATGATAAGTATAATATTTATCAATAAAAGATATTCTTATGCTAAGTATTTATGCATCACTTTTTAATCACATTATTCTCTGGAAATAAAAGTAGAAATCACTCTGCATAGTGGAACCTAGGAATATAGAAACTATCTATAATAAGAAATTAGATCTAACATTGATGAGAATGTCCAGCAGACCTATAAGAATATTATAGTCTAAGTTAATTAATGTAATTGTAATTCTTCATATATCTAATGGGTTTTGAGCTAGAAGATTGCTTCTGTCTTTGTTATTGCTCTGACAAATAACTTGTAAAGAGACCCAGTAATACTTCAAACCTCCTCAGGTATAGGATATTCCTTTACATGCTTTGTTTTTTCATTCTCTGTTCTCTGCTGCCTTTACAAACCCTAAGAGACACTGGACAAAGGAACATATGACTAAATGGAGATGTGAGCTTATTGACTTTTTCGGGCAATGACAGGTAAGTGATCTTTTAAGTGCATGGCTGTGAGGATCACTAGCAAGCCTGGGCTTTGGAAGTTAGTACCCTGCCCTTGTGTCTTCTAATCACTCTCCTTAGCCCTGACAGATTTAGGAGTTGTAATTTAGAAAGCAATCCTTTGGTCCTTATAGAATCATGTCATCAGGACAAAATGCCATATGGATTTTGATGGCCTCTCATTTGAGCTTTGACCTGGTGATGATAACTGTTAAATTCTCTAAGAATACTAGGGCCATTTGGCTGGACTATCAAGAGTAAAACATGTTTACTGAGTTCTTATGTTAGGAGCAGTTAGAACTATAGACATGAATTCAACATACTTGTTAGTTATGGCCATTAGTAGAAGTCTGTAGATGATATAAACAATGACAAAGAAAAAACACCCATAACATCTTAATATAAGACATTATAGAGACTGAGAAAAGGGATACATGGCACTTAATAATGATTCAGAAAATCCCTCCTATTAAGTTGACCTGGGCGAAGCTATGTGTAAGAGAAGCTTTGGGAAAAAAGAAAGCAGAAGCCATAGGAGAAAAGGTCATCACCAAACTTAGGAATGTATCACTTTTGATTAATAATGTTTTATAATGAATAACAAAATGAAATTAATACTGAAATCAGAAAGGTATAATTAAAATAGAATAAACTTATACTGTCCAGACTATGACTAAAAGTAAAATATCTAAAATTACTAAAAGTAAAAGTCAAATCTCTATTCTAGAAACTTTCTGGCTATTTACCAAACTTTGCTCATTTATGTTAAGTACAACCTATCTATATTTATCAGCATACCTTGATGTTGGGTGGTCATAAAACTGAAGGTTGATTTTGAAGTTCAATACCTCTATGAAATATAGGGGCTACCTTGCATGTTGTCTATCTTTCACAATAAGTTCGGGATGCTCCCACTGTTAGATTCCAAAATGTACCAAAAGTTACAGTGATCTAAAATGTAGAAATAAAACCATGGGATGGACAATCAAGTAGTTCTGAATAGATTCTAAAATCATACACCAATGTCTGACAAAGGCAGCTTAATGGAATAATGTAATAAATTCAATAAAGATGTTGAGGTAATTGAATAGCTGTATACAAACAAGAAAACACAAATATACTTTAGTAATACTTCATTTTCTTTATAATAGTTTAGTTTTGGTAAAAGTCATGACTAAGTATGCAACTTCAAGTTTTAACACTAGTAGAAGAAATCACAAAGATTGCTTATGATCTTGGTTTAATCAGAGTTCTGACATAGGAGACCAGAAGTAGGCTACAAAATAGAAGAACTGATCAATTAGATCTTGTGCCAGAGAAAAGAGCTATCAAAAAATTATCTCACAAAGGGCTTGTATCTTCAATTTTAAAATTCCAAAAATTAAACAATAGTAAAATATACAAACTAGTGTAAAGAATTGAGAAAAAGTCCTTGCCACCATGACAAGGATTGGGTTTGATGAGAGACAAAATTATTGATTAAATGCAAGTGAAACCTACAGGAAAACCAGCTTTACAGTTATGAGTAATTAACAAAACACAGCCAGAGTGAGAACACCAAATGCTGAGGAGGAATGAACAGCTGGACCACTTGGCCAATTGGATGTCAAATGTTAAAGGAAAGCCACATAACAA
This sequence comes from Montemys delectorum, assembly GCA_019843815.1. NCBI lineage: Eukaryota > Metazoa > Chordata > Mammalia > Rodentia > Muridae > Montemys > Montemys delectorum. The sequence continues at coordinate 2,167 of JADRCD010142657.1, read as the reverse complement.
CTTCCTGCAAAGTTTGACACCATAAGATGTGAACAAAGGTTGGTAAATCTGGTGGGCCACCCAACTCTCATCTAGTGAACCTGGGAGTCTATTTGAATCACTTAAAGGAACATGGCGACTAAGAGGCAGCTGTCTCATCAAGACTCTAGCCCTAGTTTAATGGATGGCTCACAAAATCTGCATCCCAAGACCTCCCTGCAGCTTTCAGGAAGCATTGCCAGAGCTTATTATCGTGTAGGGGGGCATGTTTGTCTTGTAATATTCTGAGCTTCCCATGGCCTACAATTTCTAGTTCTTGTTTGTAGTTTTGTCCAATTAATATTTTTATCTTCTTTTCTCCATCTGAGAAGGAATGCTCCAATTTGGAGGCATTGAATAGAAAAAATACCCACTGGCCATGTGACCTAACATTTTTCTAGGTTATTTTTCATGAAAGGAAGTAAAAAAATTATAATTACATAAAAAACTATATCTGGCTATAGAGTACTTTATTCTTAATTATCAAAAAAAAGTAATCAGATCATCCAAGTCCAAACTCAACCATGAAATGTTTTAGCTGTGATAAATTCATGCAATTTAATTTTTCTTAGTAACAAAAGAAGTAAAATATTGATTTATTAAATTATATGAGCGTGTCTTAATTTTTTTTTGATTAATGAGAGTACGTAAAGGTTATACAAGGTTACATTTTTATAGCATTCTAGAAAATATAAAAGTGTTATGATGAAAATATATTCACAAAAAAATAAAAAATTAAAAAAATTAAAAAAGGAAAATATCTTCACATATTTCTGGGATTGAGGCACAGGAGTTGGGTGAGATAGAAAAGAATCTGCTGTTGAAAATATAAGGTCACTTTTTTTAGTTGTCTGCACTCTAGTAAACCTAGTCTACTTTTATACACTCTATTCATAGAAACTGCTAATGCACTCCAACCAACCATGATTTAGTAACAGTGTGAATTATTAGAAATATGCTTCTACATTTCCAAGATCAATTGATAATATGAATATAAAAAGTAGACATAAAATAAAATAAAACTCTTGATTGGGAGTAGCAGGAAATAGAAGGTGAGGCTTGGAACTTAAACTTCAAGTAGACTTGTGAAAGATGATCAGTTCTTCAGAGTAAGATCATAAAATCTCCACTTCCTCTAGGCACAATAAGATCTATTGTTCTTGCTTTCAATTAGGAGAATATCTGGCATTGATAGCTTGCAATCAAGGTTCATGTGTGATTTAGCTCCATTCAGGGTGACAAAACTCCCATGGGTTTTCATATACATAGACATAGATGTAGAAATAGACATAGACATACATATATGTGTGTATACAAATATAGGTATATGTAATATACATATATATATATGTATTTCTACATAATAGAAATACTTTTTAACTTAAGGATGGTTTATGTCTTGGAATAAAATCTTTGTGAACTTTATTGTTGTTAGTCAATTCGTGCTGTTGTAGAATAAATGAGTAGCCCAGGTGACTTGGTGACAATCATTTTTTGTGGTTGTGGAAGGAGCAATGCCCTTTGTGAAAGGATGGTAGGTAGAATTCTCAGTGGGTCTATTTCTGATTACAGGGGGCCACTCTGTCTCTGTGAGATTCTATAGTCTTTACTTGAGGAGAGAGGGGAGAGGGGGAGGTGGGAGAAAGGGGGGCAGGAGAGAAAGGGATTCATCTCATATTAAACCTAAATATCTCCCAAACTCTGACTCCACCAATCTCTCAAATGCTATCACACTGGAGACAATGCCTCTAACAAGTGAATTCTGGTGAACACACACACACACACACACACACACACACACACACATTCTCAGTTCATTATAAATTTTAGTTCTTGCTCTTATCTCTGATCACAAACACAACTAGAAATAGTGTCAGTTCACAGGGCAAAATGAAACAGAACAAAATGGAAATCAGGAAAGGAGTGAGTAATCTGACTTGAATTTACCTCTCTAACTCCTACCTGCCAATGCCAGGTTTGTCACTGAAGTAAAACAGTTACCATTAACTTGAAGATCACTATGCATAAGGTAGATATGTTAAAAAAAAAAAACCCAAAACAAAACAATGTCCTGATGGCATTTTTATAAAATTTCTATTTTGTGTAGGGGTGAGTGTGTGTGTGTGTGTGTGTGTGTGTGTGTGTGTGT
>JADRCD010142656.1:0-12291 GCA_019843815.1 Montemys delectorum | reverse complement strand
ATATATATATATATATATATATATATATATATATATATAATGTTCTCAGTATTCATTAGAAAATACATACTAACAGTTATTTACATATGATTTATACTGTATTAGGTATTGAAAGTCACCTAGAGGTGATTTAAATACATGGGAAAATGTGAGCATGCTATGCACATTAAGCCATTTGATATAAAGAATCTGAGCATACAAGAAGCTATATACATGCAAGAGCTCCTGGAAGCTATCCCTTGTGAATAATAGGAATAATATGTATAATTTATGTACAGGTTAGGGTGGGGAAGCTGTGACCCAGAGCTGACTTACCCTGAGGCCTGTAGCTTGTATTAAACACAGTTGAGATTCAACTCCAGGGTTTACCTCCAATGCTACTGTTCTTTTTCCTCATTGAAGCTGCCTCCATCTGTACCCTCCCCCAGCCTCTGTCACCCCACAGAGAAGATAAGTATTATCTTTGGAGAAGTAACAGGGGCAGAGCTCTGCCCTGCTTACTCAACCAGCCACCACAATGCACACACCGTCTTTGTGATACAAACATTAATTCACTAATTGAGAAAAATCTGACCCCAGAGCACCTTGTAGACCAGTTGCCATTATTGGACTCATTACTCAACATCTCCTTCAGTGCCTGCTTCCTCCCAAGTCCCTGCCCCAAAGCCAGTGGAAGAAGTAAGCTCCAGCCTCACAGTGTGTGCAGAGCACCACTATTATCTGTGTCTGGTTGGGTTCGTGCTCAATGGTTTCATGTTTTGGGCCCGCCCTGAGTATTTCATGCTTCCATGTTATGTCTTACTGATCCAGACTGCTGGCAGAGTTTACAACTCTGTGATGTGATCCTGTATTCAAAGGCTGGGTGCTGCACTGGATGTGGAATTGACTTTTATGAGAACATAACTCAGAAGTTGGCTGCCAGACCAAGGGACAAGGCGAGGAGGCAGAAGTGGTGTCTTGTGAGGGTCTATTGTAAATTAGGGAGCAGAAAATCAACTCTGAACCTAGCAGGTCTGCATGGAAGGTAGCACCATTTGATCTGCCCAGATTTCTTTGCACCTGAACATGCTGGATAAGAGACTCTGTGATTTTATTGTACATCTTGTATGCTATAGTTGTCTTTTCAGTCATACATTTTATTTGGCTATATATACATATAAACACCTATGAAAAATGTAGGCACTGAAGAAATTGGATCAGTAGATATGAGGACCAGAGCTTAGTTCCAACCAGATGTTGTTGAGGAACACCAACATTAGGCTGCTCCCCAGATGCAGGGGATCCAATGCCTTCTTCTGGACTCTGTAGGCACTTGCATGTACATGTGCACATGACATCCTCCTAGGCACACAGGTAAAACTAAAATACGTCTTCTATATATTTATACATTTATCAGTAAATATATAGAGATTTCTTGCTTGGTTATTAAATTGAGAGTAATGACTGTGGGTGGATTAGTCAGTGGATAAAATAGTAAGGGAATTTAAAATTTGAACACTGGAAACAGATTCCTGATACTCTGCCTGATCTCTGATTTCTGGTTTTAGCTCTATGTCTTCAGGGTCCCTGATTTCCCATCTATAAAGTTGGTGGAATCCTCTGTTGTTTGGAGATTGTATGTAATTAGGGAGAATGGAACTGAGTTTCTAAATCCCTACCTCCCTTTCCTGTGTGGCTTTGCACCAATGGTTCCTGTGTAGAGTAAGGAAGGGCCCTGAAATAGTGGTGAGGAAGTGGGGAGGTGGAGAGGACTTGGTCACCAAGCTGTGCTCATGTAGAATGGTGGCTTGGTGACACATGGATGAAAGCAGAACCCAAGACAAGCTTGGAAGTGACTATCACTTCTTCCATGAGGCTGACCACATACAGTCCCAGGAGCAAAAGGAAATGGTAAAACTCTTTATCCGTTTTCCAGAGTGTGTAGAAGAAAGTAGAAGAAGATATTGCTGGGGCCAGTCGTAAAGGGTTAACCATACAAAGCAGAAGGAAGTAAGTTTCTCTTACAATGGAGTGACTTCTGGAAAGGTGGAGCTAGCAAATGCCAGTTGTGCAACTTTCCCACCCTGGGATTGAATGACACAGAGGTCATGGAATACTGAAGGGCAGAAATGCTCTTCTTCCCTGAGGAAGAACCAGAAACATATGCAGAGAGGAAGACACAAACTCCCTCTTGAAACACAATGTAGCTACCATCACTGGGTCAAAGGCTAATCCAATGAGCAGTTGAAATGGGGCTCTCCTGTTTTGGGGGCGGAACAGAATCAGCACTAGGAAGCTCCACTTCCCTTTCAAGAGAACTCCCCCTAACACATCCTTAGATGCTTTCCTGGAACCAGTATTGCAGTGGTTCAGTTCTTGCCCCCTAGAATTCTCCGAAATGGATCATAGCAGCTCCTCATTAACTACAGGCTCCCTGTACTACTGAAACTCCACTCTCCATTTCCTCTCAAATACTCAGCCACTGTGTCTAACCTAGTAACCAGTGATCACTCCCCAAAGCCCACATTCCCCTCTTCCCTTAACTCCCTTCCTTATGGATCAGTGTTGAAGGAATTCATCTCAAAGGCTCTTCCTAATGTTTTGTTCTCTCTTTTCTTGGTCTGAATGGATTCATTCAATTGTGTGAAGGGGCTGTGGAACAAGCAAAACTCATCACATAAATTCAAGTGTATATAACTGGCAAATGTTCACAAAGAAAAATGTACTAATAATCTTAGCTGCTCACCCAGCAATGGCAATGCTGTTGTGTGTTGGTTACTTACTATGAATCAAGGAGTCTAAGAACTCTGTAGTACTAAAATGTTTTGCCGTCACAAACTGACCCATGAGACGCTCATTACCTCCCCTGCCATCCTACAAATGAAGAAATGTGAGGCACAAAGAAATAAAGGAGATTTGTATAAAGATGAGGTATGTTGTCTCTGGAGTCCACTCTTAATGAGCTGCAGACCATGTATCTGTAGGATCAATTAGCAGACCCAGTGTTCTGTAAGGAAGGTAGATGGAGATCCAGAAGATAGAAGGACAGGGAAGACAGACTTTTCATGGTAGTCCTATATAATTACAGAGTTGTGGACTTAAATTCAACTGGGGAGTTCTACCCCTCAAGGCTTTTACCATCTGCAGGATTTTCCCTTACATTTTAGCTACCCCTCAGTATACTTTGAAACTAGAATGGATCCCGCAGGGGCCATTTTGATAGCTCATATTTTGAGTGCTTGGTCCCCAGCTTGTGGTAGTATTTTGAAGGCTATGGAGGGCTTCAGAAGGTGGGAACTGTGTGGCAGACTAGGTCACTAAGGGTAGGCCTTTGAAGATAATATCCACCTTAATACTGGCCTAAATCTGCTTCCTGCTTATGCCATATGAAAAGTCTCCATTACAAGCCCTCACCACCATAGATGGCACCATGTTTGTTTGTTTTTTTCTCATGGCTCTCCTGCCATGATGAACTGAGGCCTCTTGAAACTATGAGTGGCACAAATCCTTCCAATGAGACAGTCAACAAACATTCTCCTCTCACAATGTGGGTTTTGTGCTAAGTGACTCCAACTCCAGTTGGATTTATTTCTGCATTTGGATCCTTTCTAAGACAATGACTAGCTTTCAGGCACTTCCCTTTCCATTTTAAATGTGTGCATGCATGCATATATGCCTGTGTGTGGACATGTATGCATATGCACATGTGTGCATGTGTACATGTATGTGTGTGAATGTGGGGGCCAGAGATCAACACTGTGTATCTTCCTCGGTCACTTTCCACCTGATTTTCTTGAGACAGGATATCTCACTAAACCTTAAGCTCACAAATTCGTCTAGGCTGGCTGAACACCAAGCTTCATGGATTCACCTCTCTGACCTCCAGCACAGGAGTTACAGACAAACTCTACCATGCCTGACTTTCACATTGTAGGTTCATCTGAGGGACTTTACTTGCTAAACAGCAAACTTGGCAAATGGGCTTTCAAGGGATTAATGGTTGAGTTTGCTTTCACTCCACCAGTGTCCTTTCTTAGAGCTCAGTTATTGTTGTTGTTTTTTTTTTGTTTTTGTTTTGTTTTTTGTTTTTTCTTTTCCTTAGGGGAAAATCAGGGAGGAAAGAAGGATGAAAGGAAAGAAGGGAGGAAGGATAGAATGGAGGGAGGAAACAAGAGAAGGAAGACAGAAAGAGGGGATTAGTCTTTGGGAGGTGGAAAACATGTCCGTCTTGAATTGAAGCTAACACACTGACTGCCTAGACAATGCCTAGCTCCAACTTTTTTAAAAATGGCCTATTTTAGACATGTCCAAATCTCTAAAATTTTCAGAATTTCACTCTTGTACTTTGGAATGCCACCCTCCCCAGCCCAGTCCTCTCACCTTTCCTTTACTACTCTAGCTTTGATTAAGACAGCAGATGCTAGAGAGGTTGTGGAGAAAGAGGAACACCCCTTCACTGCTGGTAGGATTGCAAGCTGGTACAACCACTCTGGAAATCAGTTTGGCTGTTCCTCAGGAAGCTGGACATAGTACTACCTGAGGACCCAGCTATACCACTCCTGGGCATAATATACCCTGAAGATGCTCCAACATGTAATAAGGACACATGCTCCACTATATTCATAGCAGCCTTATTTATAATAGCCAGAAACTGGAACTATCCCAGATGTCCTTCAACAGAGGAATGGATACAGAAATTGTGGTACATGTATGCAGTGGATTACTACTTAGCTACTAAAAACAATGAATTTATGAAACTCTTAGGGAAATGGATGGATCTGGAGAATATCATCCTGAACGAGGTAACCCAGTCACAAAAGAACACACATGGTATGCATTCTCTGATAAGTGGATATTAGTCCAGAAGCTTGGAATACCCAAGAAGCAATCCACAAACCACAAGAAACTCAAGAAGAAGGAAGACCAAAGTGTGGATACTTCGATCCTGCTTATAAGGGGGAACAAAATACCCATAGAAGGAGTTTCAGAGACAAAGTATGGAGCAGAGACTGAAGAAAGGACAATCCAGAGACTGCCCCACCCAGGAATCCTTCCCATATTCAATCACCAAACCCAGACATTATTGTAAATGCCAGCAAGTGCTGGATGACAGGTGCCTGATATAGCTGTCTCCTGAGAGGCTCTGCCAGTGCCCGACTAATACAGAAGTAGAGACTATCAGCAATATGAGGAACAACAATATGAACCAACCAGTACCCTCAGAACTCCCAGGGACTAAACTACCAACCAAAGAATACACATGACAGGACTCATGGCCCCAGCTGCATATGTAGCAGAGGATGGCCTAGTCAGTCATCAATTGGAGGAGAGGCCCTTGATCCTGTGAAGGTTCTATGCCCCAGTGTAAGGGAATACCAGGGCCAGGAATGTGGGAGAGGGTTGGTTGATGAACAGGGGAGGGGGGAATGGAATATGTTTTTTTTTTTTCAGAGGGGAAACCGGGAAAGGTATATCATTTGCAATGTAAATAAAAAAAATATCTAATAAAAAAAATCAAAATCTGCTTCAAAAAGTGGTCCTTGGGTATATCTGCCCAAAATTGGTGTTTGACTCATGTTCTCAGTATTCAAGTCCAAGAATCTCAAGTGTCTGCCAGCCATGTCACAAAGAACTGAATGCTAACTGAGGATGGTAATGATGATTGAATCAAATTATACAAAGCAAGTATTTATTGTGCTGAGATGCATATCTTGCTCTGTGGATGCAGAACTGAGTAATACTAAGTACAGTTAGGTTTTATCGAATACTTCTTACATGCCAATCTCTGGATGGCTTTCCTAAGTATTATTCTTGATTACCCTTCCCCAGTTCTTCCAGATGCCATGGTCTTTTCTGGAACAGCAGGTCCAGTGACCTGGTTGAATAGCAATAACATAGAGAACCGTGGGGAAAGGGTTGTCCAAATTCTCTTCTCGGAACCATGATCATGCCTAAGCAAGTTCTTGAGACGTCACTAAACTGAGTTTCTACTCCCCAGACTCCACTTGCCCAGTTCCATCAATAATTTTACAACCCAAACAGCCGAGCCATGAAGGGGGCGGCTTGGTGAGGCTGCTCCACCATCTGTTTTTCCCCATCAGGCATAGTGTTCTGCCTAGGGGACTCAGGAAGAAGAATCGTCTCTGCCTACCAGCTTGCTTATTTTCTGAGCAAGGGTGGAAATGGGGTCCTGGGAGCCTCATCTGTAGATGGTCGCGAGGGATACCAGTAGTCTACAAGTGAAGGGCATGCCTTTCTCTGCACTGTGCATCCTAGGTGGCTGGCACATCTTTGTCTCTTTGACTTGCTTCTCCCCTGGTGCTGCTTTCAAGGCTGCCAGGCACTCCAGACTGTCTGGAAGGCCATGAAATCCCATCGGGTATGGGTATGGACATCACTTTTTAGTCTTGCTCATTGGACAGTCCTACTTACCTGCCATGATACTAGTTTTCACTTTGACCTCAGATCTCACTCAGTTGTTCACCTGATGAATGACATGCCCCATTCATCCTGTCTCTTGCATTCTTCCAGGCCCTTTGTTTGAAGTCCTGAGGTAGAGCTCTGCAGCTGTCTCCCCCTTAGTTAAAGCCTCTGCTGTTTAGATGAGCGTATACCCCAGGGCTCTCTGTCTCTCACATCCGCATCCAATTTGCCAGCTTCCTATCAGACTTCTTTCAGAATGCAATCAGAAGGACCACTTGTCATCCCCCACCAGGGTTATCTCTGGGTCCAAGCCACTATTGTGAGTAGCTAAATTGTTAGAAGATCTTGTCTTGCCAAAAATTGTCTCTGCCTCCTCTCTTGCTCCCCAAAGCAGAATGCACTTTCAAAAAGAATTCTATAACCTACCTCTCTTTTGCTTGTAACCCTTGGAGCTCCTCATGAACTCAAGAGAGAACTCACAGCTTCTATACTTACTTGCAGTGCTGGACATCTCATGAATGCTGTAACTTTCTGAGCTCAGGTTCTACCACCTCTTCTCATTCCTCTGTCTTCAGGGTCTTCTTGTAGTGACCTTTGACTTACTCCAAACTTTACCACATCAGGGTTGCCTCTTTCTGGAATATTCTTCTCCCACATGCCCCTCAACATTACCTTCTGGCTTCTGCTGGGATCTTCTTTTATCTGAGAGCGCCAAGTCACTTCCTGTCCCCTTCACTGCTTTTCACCTCCCATAATAACCCTTTGATGTATCTTTAAATATTTGACTTTCACCAAGAACACTCCTGAAGAGAAGGATCTTGGCTTTTCCCTGGGCTTTATCCAAGGGTCAGGAGCAGCTCAGCACCCAGAGGACCTTCTCTGAACATGCCATCTATTCCTTGCTTTGAGTGACAGGGCAGTAGAGAGGTTAGGAGGTGAAGTTCTAAGGGTTCCTGGTTCATAGGTTCACCAGTGACTATCAGGATCCCTTAGATGAGTCACTTAACCTCCCTGTGCCTTTTTTTATTCACTAGGAAGGCAGTTGATAATGTCCATGGGACTAAATGAGCTGTGACTGGAGCATCATGTGAAACAATGCTTATCACACTGCCACGGTGGTCTATGAATGTCCATGGGTGCTGTGCTGCAACCAGTCACTTTACTGTGAATGTCCTCTTGGTTGTTTACTAGCATGCGTTCCTTATGTACAGTGAAGAGGAGACCCTGAGTAACTGTGTAGTGAAAGAATGTTGAAGCCATTAAGGTTTGGTCTTGGTTATTTAAAATTTCCTCTATATCATAAACACACATTGTTTGGTAATCTGGGAAGAAGTTTAACTAGCCTTAGACCCTAGACAGTGGCTGGCAGGCTGTTTTACAGAGCTCTGTTTTGCATCCTTCTCGAAGGGTGAGTTATTCTTGTTTGCCATAAATTGCTGGCCACACTTGGAGCCACTCACTGTGACCTCCTCCTACAGTCTTGCCCTAACTCTCATTTTTCCAGGCTTAGGTAGCTGTTAATTTAAGGCAGCCAATTAATAATTAAATGAAGCCAAACTGCTCTTTAAATACCATAAAGCATTTAATGGAATGGCTTTCTGCTGACCAACAGAATTAGTCCCCAAAGCTAGAAAAATGCTCCAAGAACAAGTCTATGTGTGCACTTCTGTGTGTGCACTTCTATGTAAGCCTTCTCTATTTTGATAATAAATGGAGAGGCTACACTATTAACTTTCAGTCATGAAAACCTCCCAGAACATCCAATAGTGGAGGGAAACCAAGTAAACCTCTGTGCCCCAACACGCAAGCTCCCCAAACCATAAATATGTTGCCAAACCTGTTTTTATCAAAATCCCCAGCTTTTAAGAAAACTAGAGAAGTTCCTCCTGGCTGGAGTTTGCTCAAGTGAGTCCCAGACATCATTGCAAACATCAAAGATAAAGCTGTTTCTTTCTCTCTAGTGCTTCGGTGCTGTGATTGCACCCAGAAGACCACCAATAATTCTTCAGTAGCTTTCTGTGCTTGCTCCACACTCAGTGTTCTGGAAAGGGCAATGATGAAGGATGCAGCCTTGGTTTCATTGAAACAAACCTCACATCTGAGACTGCCAGACAGCTTTCTCAGAGCTTCTGGTAAATGTGTCTGGTGTGGCTTTTGTGTGGTACCAGCTCCAGCAAAGACCAGTTCCTCCGGGTCTCCTTGAAGGATGGAGACGATTTTACCAGGATGCACATGCCTCAGTGTAGAAGGGGGAACGAATGACTCCCACCCACTAGCTAGCGACAAGTGCAAGGACAGGAGCGATTCATTCTTCTAGTAGATGTTGCTGCAATGCTCTTGGGGATGCCTCTTGTGTCAATATTGTTAGGCCTGCCTGCCTGCCTGCCTGCCTGCCTGCCTGCCTGCCTGTCTGCCTGCCTGCCTGCCTCCCTCCCTGCCTGCCTGCCTGCCTGCCTGCCTGCCTGCCTGCCTGCCTGCCTGCCTGCCTGTCTGTCTGTCTGCCTGCCTGCCTGCCTGCCTGCCTGCCTGCCTGCCTGTCTGTCTGTCTGTCTGTCTGTCTGTCTGTCTGTCTGTCTGTCTGTCTGTCTGTCTGTCTAGTTCTCCCCCTCATCCATATGTTGCTCTGTTAGTCTACATATTCTACTGTTCTAGTCTGCCCATGTTTTAAAACCTGTGTAGGTAATTTCTCTAAACTGCTCATTATTATAAGAGATTTTATCCTATCACCAATGACTGCTCAAAGCCCTTTGGTTTGCTCATTATTCGTTCACTCAGAAAGCCTTATCATCTGAAATCTTGTTTTCAAATACAGCCCATAATTTGTGCACCAAATTTACCATTTTCTCTCTCTCTCAAGTGCAGTTCCAGGAGGGCAGATCTTTTGGTTGATTTTGTTGGCTGTTGGAGCCCCAGAATTCATGGGAATGTTCATGGGAGTGAATGTCTAATTGGCCACCACCTCTTTTGGCAGATGAACAACTGAAGCTGGGAGAGGTTAAAGAGCCTATATGTGCATCAAGTATCCAGAAGGAGAGAAGCTGAGCTCTGAACACAGATCTGTCACATTCATATGCTCCTCTGCCCTGAGGAGATCTCTATATTACCTCTAGCAAATCAAATACTCACAAGCAGAAGTTATGCCAGCGGTGTCTTTGGGACATTCTGGTTATTACCAGGCCACTCATCCTCTCCTCTCTATATTTTTCTAAAAAGATTTATTTATTTAAGTACTTATTCATATATGTTTGTAAGCCTACGTGTGTGTGTGTGTGTGTGTGTGTGTGTGTGTGTGTGTGTGCCATTGCACATGCTCTGAAGGACAAGGAGAGGGCACAGAGTGACTTCCTCTCTGACTCTGTTCCTTTGAGGCAAGGTCACATTTTTGACCTGGGACTCACGTTTTCTTGGCTAGGATGGAATCCTCCTGGCTCTGCCCTCCTTGGGTATATTTCCTAAACACTTATGCTTCACACACTCTACTGGGTATGAAGAATAAAGACTAGCATAAGACACTGAGGTTTGCAAGCTGACCATTAGCATAACACTGTGTCACCATGAGCAAGTATGCATGTGATCATCAGCTGCTAAAATCTTTTACATTCCATTGTTTCAACAGGTTTCCCAAACTAGCTATTGCTGTTTAACTAAAATTAATTATTTAGCTTTGCTTATTATTTAAACTAAGTTTAAATTGCCTAATTATTTGCTCTTGCTTATTAAATTTTTGTAATTTTAATATTTTTTAAATGACTGCCTACCATAGAAAGTTGGAAATTGTTCAGTTTTCAACCTTTACTGTTAAGCCATATGGAATAGCCATGTGGTTCAAGTTAATCATTCTATCTGACAATAAATTAAACTATTGTGCTCAAATACCAGAAATAATAGCAGAGTCTAGCCTTTGGAATAGAGTGAAGAAAATCCTTAAATGTGGTCATTATAGGAAGGAGGATTTGGAGAGCTTATATAAGAAAGTTGCATAACCTTGTAGGAGTCGGGAAGGTGACATGACAAATCACTGTAAGAAGACTGAGTAGGTATCAGACCTGGGAAATGATAATGGAACCTGATTGAATGTATTGACAGTGCTGAGGAAAGAATGTAGCCATCAACAAAAGATTGGCAAGGGATGATGTAGCCATGGAGACAGAAAGCAGAAAGGCGAGGGGCTATTGGGAGCCTCAGCTAGAGAGAGAGATTGTGACCTGGAGAATTTTCTTTGTCTTTCAGATGTAATTACACATAATAAAAGTTTCAGTTTGGTCAAATGAACTTGGATAATTTTATATGCCACCAGTAGAAAGATCTAATGTATTTCTTTCACCCTAAAAAGTCTAATTGCTACCAAGCTCTCCCAGTCTTCCACCTTCCCACGTCACCACTTTCTGATATTGTTCAATTTCAAATCATTTGCCCCATTAGAGAGTTTTATAGTATAGTTGAAATCAGCCAATGTGTGTGTGTGTGTGTGTGTGTGTGTGTGAGTGTGTGAGTGTGTGTGTGTGTGTGTGTGTGTGTAGACACCTACACAGAGATATCTTTCTCTGTCTCTTTGTCTCTCTGTCTCTCTCTCACACATACACATGGTGGTAAATAGACAGTATATAAATACACTTTTTAAACAAAGGCATTATTGGTGAACTGTATGTTCAAGTTCTACTTTTGTTTTTACATCATTGGAGAGCCAAACCAGGAACTTATGATGTTTTATCTCAAGGGTCAACTACATTAGGATTTAGAAATACCACAGAAATAATCATCTGGGTATGTCTGTCTTGGCTACTGTCATGTTGCTATAAAGAGATACCATGACCAAGGCAACTCTTATAAAAGAAAGAATTTTATTGATGGCTTCCATACAGTTTCAGCAGGTTGATTCATTACCATTATGATGGAGAGCATGGTGACATACAGGCAAGCATGGTCCTGGAGATGTAGCTGAGAGCTTTATATCCTGATGCATAGAAAGGCAGCTAGGGACTGGGGAGACACTAAGCCTGGTGTGGGCTTTTGAAACCTCCAAGTCAACTCCTAATAACATACCTCCTCCAACAAGACCACATCCATAATCTTTTCAAAATGATTAACAAATTGGGGACTAAGCACGCACATTTAGGAGCAATGGGGGCATTTTCTTTCAAGCCAACGTAATGTCTGTGAAGTATTATCTAGATTACATTAATTGAAAGAGAAGAATCACTCTGGTCATGGAGTGAAGTTCTGGCTAAGCAAAAGGGAAACGCCCTGAGCAGGGGGATGCATGATGCTCTGCCTCCTGATCGTGGACACGGTTTGTCCATTGCCTCCTGCTCCTCCAGCTACATCTTTCCATGATAGATGGCATCTCTCAAACTACAAGCTCAAACCAACCTTTCCATCCTTAAGTGTCTTTTGTCAAATACTTTGTCACAGCAATGAGACAACTAATACAATCCTCACACTTGTTAGGCAAGCATTCTACTACTGATCTCTGTTCCTAGTCCTTTTGATTTTTATTTATTTGTATTTCTAAAAGATTTATTTATTTTTATTTTATGAGTATGGGTATTTTGGCTGCATGTATGTCTATGCACCATGTCCATGGCATGCCCTCAAAGGCCAGAGAAGGATCCCCCGAAACTGAAGTTACAGTTAGCCACTACGTGGCTGCTGGAAAACTGAATCTAGGTCATCTTAATTACCAGTGCTTTTAACTCCCGAGCCACTTCTCCAGCCCTGCTTATTTATATTTTGAGATAGGGCGTTACTAAGTCTTGAACTTTTGAACCTCCTGACAGCCTTCTCTGTAGATTCTTATCCATTTTCCTCTGTACGATTGGATAATAGATCTCTTTTTTTCTCTGTCTCTCTGTCTCTGTGTGTGTGTGTGTGTGTGTGTGTGTGTGTGTG
>JADRCD010142655.1:4832-19335 GCA_019843815.1 Montemys delectorum | reverse complement strand
GGGGGGGGGGGGCACCTTAGGGAAAGGGATATTTAGTAAAGGCAGGGACCTGAACTTTGACTTCTGAACTTTCATGACCTTTGTTCTACTAATCTGTCAGTCATGTTACAATGTTTCATTTTGACTAGATCACATTCCACATGATTGCTTTCGTCCATACTTTATATTATACTTTGAATGGATAATTCTTATGAGTTTTCGATTTTATTTTTCTTTGTTCATTCACAATTTCCTATACTCACAAAGAAAGTACTTAATTCATATTACCACATTCTACTTGTTCTCTCTTATCTTCTCTCCACTCTCCCCAAAGCCTGATTTTTTTCCTCCCACACTTTTGTGTTTCTATTACATTTTTAAAGGATCTCCAACTACACATGCCATCAGAGATGAGTGCACCATAAAGATGACAAGAAGAGACCGGAGAATTTTAGATACACTCTGTTGCCTTCTAAGGCGTGAGCTTCTGCGTGCCTCCTCTCCCTTCCAAGGAGGGACAAGAATGTCAGAAGATGTTAGAGGTAAGCATGTGTGCAGGATCCAGCCAGAAGCTTTCTCCCTGAAGCCACCTGAAGGAAGTTGAAGAGATCCTCCTCTCCCACAGTGGAACTCTGTAGCCTCAGATCTACCAGTATACAGTGCTCAGACTATCTTAGGGTGAATCTGTACAGAGGTACATGCAGGAGTGTATAGAAGAAAGAAGCCCCAGGCCCCCACTCAGTGCTGGTTCCACTGGCCTGCCAGCCACATGGTGTCTCATACCGCTGGCATGAGCTCTCCATGTATCTGCCCTAAGAGTGCATCCCATTTATTTCTACAGGGTCTTTGTCCATTCCATGGCACAGGCTCACATGCAGTTCCTATGTGTTGAGTCCTCTCTTGGTTTCTAGGGCTGCAGCTCAGGGTGGCTAAGAGCTGGGATGTGACACACTCTGGAAATAGTAAAGAGCCACTAGTGTTAGCACAACGATAAGCAGGGGAGAATGGGACCTTTCTCTCCTGGTCCTGGTTCTGAATGGCCATATCTCTTCTAGAGAGGAATTCTCAGGCCAGAAAGTCTAGAAAACTTAAGCTACCTCTCTGTGGAACACGGTCACCTGGCCTGTGAAATCTGTGGCTGCCTATCCATCAAGTAGGTAGTACAACTTTAAATCTGCACCCACTGCAATTAAAATGGTCATGAGACAAGATCAGAAACCTAGGAGAACAGCTGAAGGGCAGTCAAATTATTCCAATAATGTAACCATGCTGCAAATTTTAATTTGATTTTACTTTGCCTGCTTTACTGTGTGGGGAGGGCAAGAGAAAGTTAAAGTGAGGACTGAACAGCACTGAATGCTTACACTCCACTGCTCAGCCATTCTGACAGCTCTGTGCAAGCTCAGGATCAGAAAGCCCTGGGTTTAGGGGTCAAAGGTCAGGGAATATTCTCACATCTCACCTAGACATGTGCTCTTGACAAACCCCTTATATTCAGCTCCTGCCAGCTGTGAACAAGACTCCCTGGCCCTTCTGTGTCTCTGTTGCCTCTATGAGTTTCAATGAGTAGGTTTCAGACAAGGGTGGTCTGACTTGTGGTCCTGGCTCACAACTGCCCGCACAGCCTATTAGGATGCCTGGTAGAAACGAATCAGTGGAAGGCAGCTTTCTAAGAATGCAGGTCAGGTCAGTGTGTGCACGGCAGCACGGAGGATGTGCCGGACAGGAAGTGTGTGTGGCAGCCCAGAGGATATAGAAGAGAGAAGGTGTTCTATGTGAGGACTTGGCAAAGGGGACACCCTCCAGATGCTCCGTCAGCCAGATGCATCTGGACCATGAGTGATCGGAGGAATGCATCATACAACAAAAGAAGTCCTGAGAGGGAAGCTGAGGTTACAGGAAGAGTGTGCATCCTCAGTCTGTATCCTCCACATTAGGACCACTGGGGAGACAGAAAGAAACAGCACAAACTACAGCAAAATACCCCACTGGTACAGCACTGTGCTGGAGGAGGGAGCGTTTCAGCCTTATTCCTTCCACTCTTCCAGAGAGCCTTCCAAAATAACCCATGATCCTCCACAGCAGTTCTGTCTCTCATACTAATTTCAAGTTCCCTAAACCCATTTTAGGCTTTCTCGTTAGAGAACAACAGCAGAGGCTGAGGATTGGCTCAGCAGTGAAGGGTGCTCGTTGTTCTGAGTTCAGTTCTCAGCATCCACACCAGTCAGCTAGCATCTGCTTGTGTGATTCCAGTTCAGGGGATTCCATGCATCTTCTGGTCTCACTAGGCACCTGCACATGTATGACACACACTGAGACAGTCACAAACATAAATCTTTAAAAACTAAAACTATTATCTTTAAAAATATATATCTTAAAAAAATACCAGCTATAAAAATACCCAGGACCGTACATCAGTTAACACTCAGGTCCACAGCATTTCCTGAATGCCTCCAGTCACCCAAGGCTTTGTATTTTTCTTTAATTCAAAGTCCCAAGTCTTTGTGGTTGTTTTCCTTCAAAACACTCAGAAACTAGCTACTACTTACCTGACTCCACTGCTCACAGCCTTGTTTTTGAGACCACTCTCCCTGCTGATCTCTTGCAATGCACTCTTTCTAACTAACCTCCACGTTCCCATACAGGCTGAGTCTACATGCGAAAGCATTCCTAAGACGGGGGGGGGGGGGGGTGCAAACCCACTTCAGGTCAGGCTCAACCCTTGCATTGGGTTTTTCCAACCTCTTCCACCTTAGGGACACCATGAAAGCAGATGGCCCCTGTACACTGTATCTCCCTCTCAGGCTGCATGTCCTTCTCTCTCCATCCATTCCATCCTCCGTGACATGGGTGCCATGTCTCAAATACTCTAAGCATGTTTCTGTGGCTGGGTTTGAGTTTGTTCTTATCTCTCGATATCCAATGTCCCCTATCCAAATGACTCTTGATCCAACTCAATGATCCATCACTGAATAATAAAGAGCAGCAGCATCTTCAAATGTCCCATTCATCTTGTCTTGATCCCCACCACTCATCCATCAAAGCATTTAAGTTGTCTCATTCATTCCAAGCCCCCAGGAACCTGAGGTCCCTGTGGGCAAGGGCTTTACTAATATCCATGGCCAGCACCCGTTGTGAGGCCTCCATCCCTGGGAGGGCTAAGGTCCCAGAGTACTCAGTTAACCAAACTATTGGATTATCTCAAGAAGTCACCTTCTACTCAGAGTAAGTAGTTCCTGGTTCACTCTGCGGTCAGTGTCCTCTCTAAGGTCACTTGCTATCAACTGTGTTTTTACTTAAGGCTTACGTATAACAGGTTAGAGTGGCAAGGTGGTCAGTCTGCACTCACTATGCAGCTACTGATCAGCATGTTTAGGTGCCCTAGGTCATTGCTGTCTAGATCTGCACCGTGGATGTTGCAGAACCATGGTCCCTGACCTTGTTGAACATGTGAACATCTAAAAGTTGCCTCTGTTGCTATTTTATGCACTCATTTAAATGCCTGTGAAACAAAACAAGACAAATAATAATAAGATTGCCTGAAAATGTCTTTAGGAAACCCATAACTGTCTACATTGAAAAGGAAATAAAAGAACAATAATAAGGAATTATGAGCACATACGTATTATCTTCCAGCCTTGGAAAGCTTATACAACTCTATGTGGTGGCACATGCCTGTAACCCCAGCACTCAGGAGGTCAAGGCAGCAGGAGCATGAGGTCATGGGCAGACTGGGTTACACAGTCAGACTGTCTCAATAAGACAAAAGGCACACAAGGAGAGATGGCGTTCACTATTACAGTACCCCCACACTAGTCACACAGTGACTCAGAGACGAGAGACAAATGTGTGTGTGTGCGTGGTGTGTGTGTGTGTGTGTGTGTGTGTGTGTGTGTATGTGTATGTACACATATGTGTGTGTAGGTGCATGTGTATATTTGTATGCATGTGTGTAGGGCCAGAGGTTGATTCAGGTGTTATTTTTTGGGCACTGCCCTTACTTTTTGAGACAGGATCTCACAGCATTTGGAACTCAGTAAGTAGGCTAGGCTGGCCAGTCAGAAGGCCCCAAGGGATGATGGGTTTGTCTCTGCCTCCCCAGATCTGGGAGAACTCCTGCATGGGTACCACCATACGTGGGTGTTTGTTTATTTGTTTGGTAGTAGTAGTAGTAGTAATAATAATAGTAGTAGTAATACTAGTAGTAGTAGTTCGTTTTTCTTCTTCTTTTTTTTTTTCAGGGCTTCCAGAGATGGAAAGCAGGCTCACCTGCCTGTGAACCTGGCAGAGCTGCTTCCCTGACCCCTTACAGGAAGATCCCTGTCTTCTGGGTGAGAAAAAGATGACTTCTAGACATCCTGCCTCAGACATCCTGCCTCAGGCCCTATGGTGTATATTGGGTTATTATACTTCTTTCCCTCAGAGGACAGAGTCCCAGCAGCCAGGAACTGGGTCCTGTTCTTCTCAGCCCACACTGCATCCTTGCCTGATAAACTAGCTAAATTCCCAGAAGAGAAGGAGCCAGGAGAAGGCAGGGAACCAGGGGTCACCATGTTCAACAAGAAGGTGAGACAGGAATGTCCGCAAGCCTGGTAGTTAGGAAACGCTGAAATAGAGACTCTCCTGTTGGCACTCCCATGACCCTCGGCACACACAGCAGCAGCTTCAGTGTAGCTGTAGGGCCAAGTCCAGAAACAGCTGCCTGAATAAACTCAGTAGACACACTTGAGGAACCTTCTGTGTGGATCTAATTTCCACACCCTCGTGAGTTTCCAGCAGTTCAAGTTGGCAGGATGAAAAATCCAAGTTGTTCTGCAGGCTTGCTACTTAATACCCTGTCTTGTTCCCAGCAGTGCTCTGCAGACCTGTAAAAACTGAGCAAAATTCCAGTGGTGCAGGCAAGGAAAATGGTCCCATGTGTCCTGGACATTGTGAGCCAGGGGAATAGGTACTAAACAGAGACCCTTTCACAAACAATTATTGGAGCAGTAAAATCCAAGAGAAGAGGGGGACATAAGCTTCCTCCTGTGTTGTAAAGAGTCATGAATATAGAAGCTTCCGGGTCTAAATCCCTCTTAAAGATATGCATCCCAGTACAACCACAACTCAAGTTTCAATGGGTTTTAGACAGAGAATGCATTTTAAACTACATCAGCGTTTCATGTCTGAGCGATGAAGTAACAGACCCCTAAGTCTATCATGGAAAATCTCTGGGTCAATGGGGAAACTGGCTTCTTTCTCAATTTCTATGGTGAAAATTTCATTGTCTAGGGCCCCATATGAACCACAGAAAGTAGAAGGTGTGTGGTCAGTTTCCCTGATTCTGCACTGCTGCTCAGCTCTTCCTGGTTTCACTGTCTCCCACAAGGTCCTTGGGAGTCCCTGTGCACATAATACAGCCCTTTGTAATACCACCCATTCCTATGGCTGAAATTGGGCAGACAAAAAGGCATGCATTGGGAAGTGGAATGGGCCTTGATAAGCATGGGTATCTTCAAGTTTCTATTGCTCTCATAAGCACCATGACCCAAAGCAATGAGCGGAGGAAAAGGCTTGTTTTATCCTACAGATAACTGGAGTATGTCAAAACAGAAACACAAGGCAGGATCCTAGAAGCAGGAACTGGTACAGAGAAGCTGTGGAGACATACTGCTTACTGCACACTGCCCCTCCTGGCTTGCTCATCCCACATTCTTATACCATTCAGGGTCACTAGCCCAGGAGTAGCACCACCACCCACAGTAGGCTGAACCTTCCCGTACCAATCATTAATCAAGACAATGCTTCCATAGCATTACCTATAGGCCAATCTTATGAAGGCATTTTCTCAACTAAGAGTCTTTCTTCCCAGCTCTATCTAGTTTCCCCTCAAGTTGACAAGACCCATCTAGCACAATGAATGAGGAATGGAGTTGTCGGGGGAGTGGCTGATTGCTGTGATAGGAAGAGAAGCAGTGAGCACTGAAAGTCAAGGGCCTGGGATGGTTCTCTAGACCAAAGAAGGCAGAGAAGTTGTCTTAGCCTGAATGAGGTAGCACACAGCTGAGCCCCTAAGGCTGAGAGGAGTACGCTAGACTAAGATATGAATGAGGAGCCTAGACAGAGCCACAGTGGGACTGAGAGAAAGGAATGGTCTGGTGAACCAGTCCCTGAGATGTCTTTCTAGTCAAGCCTTGATGGATGTAGAGGTTTGGCCTTAGGAGGAGTGCAGTGCATTTCTCACAGAAGGAGTTGTGTGTCCCTGACAGTCTGGGAGTGATGGAGAGTACAGGCCAACAAGTTGAGATAGGGGTGAAGAACCTTGAACTTCTCAGAGTTAACACAACCAGGGCCAACGTAGGGAATGTTGGCTTTTTGTAGAAGAAGATAGAACTTTGAGGTGGTAGAACCAGGGGGACAGACAAAGGTTGATGTCCGATCCCATGGGATGTTCTATCACAGGAGGAATGATCTTTCTTTTGGAGACTGTTTTAACAGTCCAACCCAAACTCCCCTTCTTCATTCTCCACTCACCTCCATGATTTTGACAACCAGTCCTAACATTTCAGGAAGATAGTTTTGTCTTACGACGACCCAGAGTCAAAGCTGACCCCTGAAAGCCTATCCTTTTGCAGGTGATTGTGTGGAAACTAATGTTGGCTAGTGAGCTGTGAGAAGACATTCTCCTGTTAATCCCACAATTTTTTTCTACTCCTCTGAGAAGGGGGATTTGCCTCTGTGGTGGATTCAATGATGTTGAACTCCTCACCCCCAAGACCTCAGAATGGAATCTCATTTTGTAATCTGAATCATTGCAGATGTAATTAATTAAGCTGGGGTGCAGTCATCCCCAATCCAATGGAGCTAGCTTCTATGCTTGCTCTCTCTGTCTCTCTGTCTCTGTCTCTCTCTGTCTCTATCTCTCTCTCTGTCTCTCTGTCTCTCTCATTGTTGAAACAGGATTGGTTTAAATAGCCTGCCTGCTTAAAAACTCCTAATTCTTCTTCCTCACTCTCCCGAATATTAGGATTCCAGGGGTATGACCCCATGGTTACCCAGGTCTAATGTCAGTCATCATGCTTAGTACCCTTACGAGAATAAAATAATTTCTCTTCACATTCTTTTCTTAATTCTGGGCCATGGCACAGAAAAGAACATCACTGCGATGCCTGAGCCAGGGAGAAGCAAAGACAGCGTCCCCACCCTCCCAGCTTCTATGTACAACTTCCTGGGTACATCTCACTCAGGAATCACCAAGGAGTTCTTAACTCCCTAGACCTATGTCTTTCTGAGCATACCATTTCCTCTGGATCACAGTGATATATCAGGTTGACCTTCTGGCCATCTAGGACCTGGGACGCCTGGTGGGGATCAGGAAGCTTAGCATCAAGATAAACCAGAGAAGTGTGCAGTGGAGGGTGTGAGAGAAGCAAGCTTGTGAAGCCCTGCTGTCACAGGGATAGGCACCTCACTCTGCTGTATCATTTCTTTGTGAGCATCACTGGACCAATGGACCAATTAGACACCCTTTGCCCACCTTTCAGATCCTATCACTCCTTAACTTCTCTTTCTCTTTTCTCTGCTGTAAGTTTCCAATATTGTGCTTTTATTTCTACTTTTTCTCTTAGTTGCTCCTTACAAAGGTTATCAAAGACATTGGAAAAGAAAAACACTGGCTGGCTGGCTTCATGTTGACGCGTCAGGCATCAGAAAAACAGATGGGTGGATAAATACTAAAGAGCTAGGTAACTAGATGATAGGTAGGTAGATAAATGATAGATATATGTAAAAGCAGATTATTTCTTTGTTAACCTATCAGGTATCCATGTGTCCATGTCTCTGTTCATAAATCTTTATATTTACCTTTCTATTCATCTATTTCTCTCCTATTCTATCTATCTACCTATCTATCATCTATCTATCTATCTATCTATCTATCTATCTATCTATCTATCTACCTATCTATCATCTATCTATCTATCTATCTATCTATCTATCATCTATCTATCTGTCTGTCTGTCTATCTATCTATGTATCTATCTGTCTATCTATCTATCTATCTATCTATCTATCTATCTATCTATCTATCCCTCTACATTCAAACTACTTGTCTGTCTAGAGGAATTGGGATATGTCTTTATCCCTCCAGGTTCTATCTTCAAAAGAGGACAGAAAAATTGAGCTTCCAACTCTGTCCCTCTGTCCTTCTGTCCCTCTGTCCCTCTTTGTACAAATCAGCCTGAATCCATTTCATCTTTCTTTGCTCAGTCCTCCTGGGTGTACACTTCAGTGGAATGGAGAAAATATTTTCATAGTTATTATTATTATTATTATTATTATTATTATTATTATTATTGTTATTAGGTTAGGTTAGTCCCAACACTCTTGGTGGCATTGAAAGACCCCAGCGCTGCCAGTAGAGAAGTTAATTATGGATTGCCCCTTGAAATAAAACTCTGGTTTTATTGGAAGCTGAGGGATTAAATCAAAACAGCTGCAGGGAGAATGTCTCGAAGCCGATGCGTTGGAGCCCATGATGTTCTGCTTAGAGTAAACATTCCTTGTATTTCTTCTTCCCTTTTTAAAGGCCCAGTCTGGTGCATAAAAGTCATCAACCCTTTCGTGTGGGGCCACAAAGGATTTGGAAAGGGAATTTTCTTAAGTCTGTGTGTTGAAAATGTGGCTTATGGGAGACTAACAAAGATGTTTTTCCTTCCTCTACAGTGGGTTCTCGTAATTGTGACTTCTATGAGGGCCTTCTGCAGCCCTCCTAACCATCCAATTAGCTAACATCGTTTCTGTCTGATGAAAGAGCTCCTCTAACTGAACATACGGCAATTATTAAGATGCCTCTGCGATCGCTCTTTCTTTTTTTGGTCGATATGAGCATCCCCTAGATAAAATAAGGTTTGATTTATAGAATTCCAAAATGCATGTGAGTATGATGTCTATAAATAAACACGATAGTAGATGCAAAATCTCATTACGAGGAACGATTTTATTAGCATTTCCATTGAGCAGAATGCTGTGTGACGGTAATGTCAACAGAACTGAACTCCAGCCATTCGTCAGCTCATATTTCCTGTGATCTAAGGAGCAGGCAGTGTTCTCTACAGGAAGGCTGTGTGTGTGTGTGTGTGTGTGTGTGTGTGTGTGTGTGTGTGTGTGTAAGAGGGACAGACAGACAGACACAGAGAGACACAGAGACATATAGACAGAGACCAAGAGAGACAGAGATAGACAAAGAGAGACAGACAGAAAAGACAAAGAGACAGACAGAAAGGGACAGATTTCATCTCTATGAAAGAGACAGAGAGAAAGTGAGTTCCACTTCCTTTAAGAATTGAAAGAGTCAGCCGGGTGATGGTGGCGCACGCCTTTAGTCCCAGCACTTGGGAGGCAGAGGCAGGCGGATTTCTGAGTTCGAGGCCAGCCTGGTCTATAGAGTGAGTTCCAGGACAGCCAGGGCTACACAGAGAAACCCTGTCTCAAAAAACCAAAACACACACATACACACACACACAAAAAAAAAAAAAAAAAAAAAAAAAAAAGAAAAAAAAGAATTGAAAGGGTCACAGGAAATTTCTTTTTTAAATATGTTGCATTTTTAATTGTGTGTACGAGTGTGTCTATGTCAGTGCAGAGGTCCACAGAAGCCAGAGGTGGCAGTTGCAGTTGCAGGCAAATGAGCCATCCAACAAAGCTGCTTGGAAGCAAACTGGTCCTCCATCGGAGCAGTTTGTTCTCTCAACCATCCATTGCCCCAGAAATTTCTTTAGAGCTAACTATGGTGGACAGAGAACTTTGTACATAGCCTGTTGCCTCCTAAGCACTTACTGCTGTGGATCAGGCATCCCATAATCAAAATACTGTGACTAGAGCTGATTAGAATTTGGTTTGGTTTCCACTTTCAGATTCTGGAATATTTGCATATAGATTATGATATCTTGGGAGTAAGGCAAACGTCTAAGTCAAAAATTCATCTATGTTTCAGGTATGCTTTATACACATCGCCTGGAGGAGATTTTATGTGATGTTTTCTTTATCAGGCATACATTTTGACTTGGGCCTGTCATAAGAAGTCAGACTGGAGCTGCCACTTGGGGTAGCAAGTCAGAGCTCCAGAAGCCTGAGATTTTTAGAGCCTTTCAGATGGTAGGTTTGGGGTTAGGAGGTACGTCACCTGTAGTATCTGGTTTAATCCCCATGTCAACCCTAAAGAGAAAGCACTGTGACTTTCACTTCAAAAGTGCATGTTTTGAGATTAAAGAGGGTATGGCTGCTGCCCGTGATCACCCAGATGCTAGGAGCATCATTATATATAAACATTATGTGTAAATCCACACTTCTCAGTCAGCACATTAAAAAAATACCACATGGATGTCAGTGTAAAGGATGGAAGACAGCTTCTGCTGATGAGGATGGTGGGGGAGGGGGAGAGGTCCGGCTGGGTGCAGGACAATGTCCCAGAGGAAGAGTGGCAAGTGGAAGAGGCAGCAAGAGATGGCATGGTGGCATTGCGATGAGAACACAAGATACAAGTGTAAAGGCTGGGGGCGAGGAGCAAGTGAAGAAAAGTAAGTCTGTATATGTTCACACAACACGCAGCAGAAATTGCTTTTGGAATAACTTTGACACTTGCAGAAATGTGTGTAATATAAATCTGACTAGAAATAGGAAACGAGATAAGATGGTCCTCAGTGTGATCTCCATAACATAGAGACGGTGGTATACATGGCAAACTCTAAGAGATGACAAGGGGCTTTTATCATGACTTCGCAGGTGATTTGTTTGTTTATCTCTTTATTATCCTATATTATGGATTTTATTTTTCCCACAATGCTCAGGTATTTTGTTTACAACCTAGTCCTTTTCCTCAACGATGAAGCACATAGCTGGCCCCAAAGTCTGGCTAAGAATCTGGGGCTGGTCAGGTCATAGGTGCAAGAGGAGAGACTGCTAATATTTTTCTGCTGAATGGATATAATACTAACCTGATTGCCAATGACTTTGGCACCCATAGATGAATGTACCACTCAGTCCTTGTTGAGAGGCTTCCATTTGTACTAAATGATGTTAACAGAGACATACAACAGGCCATGGAATCGAGAGTAAGAGATAAGAGACAGCAGAATGCTCAGTGGGGCACTTACATCATAGCCACTCCCCATAAGACACCACCTGGACCTCTGTGGAAGAGGGAGCAGAAAGCCCATAAGAGCCAGAGACAGTGGATTTCCACAAGGAAACAATGTATCGCATATGCAGCAGACAGGTGCACCTATGAATTCACCACAGTCAGGGGCATAAAACACAAGGCTCATGCAATCTCCAGTCAGAGCAAATTCGCGCATGGAGAAGGGAGGGGAGCATGAGCTTCTGTTCCAGCCAAGATGCTGTGGGCCGTTTATAGCTGCCAAGAAAGGGAGAGTCAAGTTTAGTGTGTAAGTGAAGGACTCATAAAAGGGCCACAAATGCAAGAATGTGTGGACAGTTCAAAATAGACTTGATGGGTTAAATTGGGGGTGGGAAGAGACACAAAGTTCACTAGATAGGGAAGGATGGTGGATAGGGGAGGAGATGAAGACAAGTAATCGTGGTCAAAGCACTAATAAAAAAATACAATAACAAGGAGTACCAAGTAAAGGCAGCACAAACTTAAAGGTCCTTGTATTCTGTCACATTTCTCAGGCTCTGTTGTTCAAGGCAGGTATAGATCACATGGACAGGACACACAGGCGGCTGGGGTCCACACAGGGTCTCTTTACAAGCCAGGGGCAAGGTGGTCTGCAAAAGCATGGGACTTCAGTTGTCTGTGGTGTGTCAGAACAGAGGCAACAGGATAAGGAGCTTGAGTGTGACCATGATGGTGGGAGGTTCACACATAGCACGTGCGGTGCTGCGTGGATGTCAGGAAGGATGGGAACGCTGGGGCTCCAAGGTGACTGTGCCGAGGCAAGGGTGTGGATCGTCCTGGGTAAAGGGGTCTCCTGAAGAGAAATCCCTCTCCGTACTCTCTCTGTCCTCCTTCCCCACCCCTACAATGCTCACCTGCTTACTTACACTTGAAGATGTTTTGCCTGGTCAGAGGCTGGCCCAGAGGCAGCTGACATTCTGGATTCCCCACTTCCTCTGCTCCCCACAACCCCTCCTTCCTGAAATCCACACCTCAGTTTCCCATCAAACCATTCCCTCTCCAGAGTGTGTGGGGCAGACTCTGAACCCGTCTCTACCTTTCTGCTATTTCTCACAAGACCCTTTCCCCCACAAATGTAGGGCATCCCTGATTAATGAGTGGAAAACCCCTTCCTGAGTCTATTTTTCCAATTAAATAGGAGTAGGACCATGAACACAACACAGACTTATCTGAAGCAAACTCCTGCTCAGGCTGGGAAGGCTGAATGGAGAATTCCATCCAAAGAACAGCCCGCAGAATAGAATTTGGTGTTAAAACACACAGAGCACCTGGTAACATAAAATCCAGCTTTATAGTCAAAAGGCACAGCAGGATTTAAAAACAAAAGCAAGCATCATAGCATTGTGATTTCTAACTAGTGCAATGGTGTCAGCCTTCACGAAAGGCCTGAGCCCAGCAGGGAGCCGGCCTCCGATAAGATGAGAACAAACTGCGAAGCACAGAGATAATTCAATATTATATTTCCTCTTATTTTACCTCAATTTTCAATTTGTACAAATTCCAAATTGCTTGAATTGTAATTGTAGCAATTTGGTCCTGATGGTGATGTTGAATGTCTGGGGAGTTCCACGCTTCAGTCAGGGGGACCCAAGTGAAGAACAATGTACCCCACCTTCGCATCATGCGCTACAACTTTCCAAGTGCTCTGAAATTTGTAAATTAATTTTCCCTCAAATTAAAACAGAAGTGGGCATGAAATCCTTATTAGATTCTTGTTTAAACAAAAGGAAGAGGGTTCTGTCAAATGCAGGGGAAAGATGAATTGATGGATACTTCCTTTCCATCTCTTATCCATGAGATCATCCGCCTCTGCACTGACTTCTAATTCTAATTATCATAGATGAGTGTCCGTATTCCTCTTCTTTCTCCATACAGAAGCTACTGTGCATGTGTGTGCATACATGTTTGGAGGACTGTTAACACGGGCACGAAGCCAGCCCACCACAACCAGAGGCTCTGTGCCTGGGAAGCAACCTACTCTTAGATCAAAAAAAAAAAAAAAAAAAAAAAAAGAAAAAAAAATTGAGGAATAAGAAGTCTGAGCGTCTGTGTTGAACGTGTACAGATTTATTTCCCTTGTTGTTATCCCCAAACCATATATTATAATCACTATTGATGCAGTGCTTACGCCACATTGATTGGACTGGATTGTAAGCAATCTAGATGTGGTTTAAAGCCCACTGGAAGATGTAGATGGGTTATAAAAAAAACTTGAAGCCATTTCACACAGTAGATGTCCACTCTGGATCCTGGCAACACAGCCCTGTGACTAATGAGTGAGGGTTGCATAGAGACACTATGTATTAAAATGGACCTGCGGAAACTTTCCTATCTTAGAGCGTGGTCCAGTGGCTACAATGTTAATTGAACTTGCATGCAGATTTCATTGCGTTCTTCTCCTCCCAAATCCAGGTCTCTCCTCATGCTGTGAATCTTGGGAAATAAGTTCAGCTTAGTATCTATAATGCCGATACTGTGGTATGATATGGAGGGAGGAGAACGTAGTCCAATAGATATGACTTAGGTGAGAAAGAGGGCAAAGCAGGTGTGGTGGTGGTGGTGTGTATTGTATGTGAGTCTATGTGAGTGTATGGTGTTTATACATTTATGGTGTGTGTGGTATTGTGTGTATATGTCGTGCATGTGTTTGTGTGTGTGTTTGTGGTGGGGGAAAGGGTGTGTAGAGTGTGTATTTTTGTGTAGCATGTGTGTGCATATGAGTGTATTTGTGGTGTTTGTGCATATCTATGTGCATGTGGTGTGTGTGTGTGTGTGTGTGTGTGTGGTATTTTGTGTATGTGTTGTGTTTCTGAGGGGTTGTTGATGTGTGTGGAGTGTGTGTATGTAGTATGTGTGGTATATATGTGTGTATGTGGTGTTTGTGCATATGTGATATGTACATGTGCTTTGTGTGTATGTGTGGTATTGTGCATATATGTTGTGCTTTTGAGGTTGTTGATGTGTGTAGAGTGTGTGTTTGTGTGTATTCTGATATATATATGTTTATGTTATGTATATTTATTTATTTATGTTATGTTATGTATATGTATGTATGCATATGCATGTGGTTTCTATGTGTTTATGTTTTGTTTTGTTTTTGTTTCATTTTGTTTTCAGATCAAAGCATGCACATATATAAAACATCAATGAAATGATACCAGGGGTTTAGTTTTTGCATATTGAGCGCTTTTCCAAATATTTTTTCTGAGCGTGAATCATTTGGTTAGTAAGTCACTGGGTCTCTTGCCTATCAGATTATTGTGTGAAATGAGAAAATTTTGGAACTAAATTCAAAGCACAAACACACACACACACACACACACACACACACACACACACACACACACA
>JADRCD010142647.1:8576-21559 GCA_019843815.1 Montemys delectorum | reverse complement strand
ACACACACACACACACACACACACACACACACACACACACAATGGAGTAGGGGAGAGACAGATAGGTAGAAAGACAGAGAGACAGAGAGACTCTAATCCCCGATGACTCTTCCAAATGGAAACACTTTGTGATGTCTGCCAACCAATGAGGATGGGCACAAATTAAATGAACTCTTCCCAGGCCTGGTTGCAGGAAGCCACCTGTAGAAGCTATGCCCTTTGCCTGGAAGAACCAAGCCTCCTAGTTGGAAAGTAGCAGTACTTCAGGATAGAAGTGGAACTCCAGGTCACTGTTTGAAGGGAAGAGGCATGCTGGATGTGGTTTTGACTTTATATGTCAGGAACAGAGATCCATTGTGCATGCCAAGGAGTTGTGGCTGCTTGTTGGCTCACTTCTCATTACCATAGCAGACCCTTGGCCTTCTAATACTGCTAAACCTTGCAGAGATAAAGCATGAATGTGCAATGCAAATAGAGTCATGGTAGCATGTTGGTCCAAAAGTACCAACTTTCAGATGTGACACGGATGGCTTCTGACATACGTCATGATGCCTACAGATAACGTCATAATGTATCCTTGAGTCGCTTGCACAATGGATGCACCTTATGTGTTCTCACACATACAAACATGGTACCAATGTGTAGTGAGAGATAGTTAATCAGCTTGGGTATATAATAATTGTTTCATCATGTATATGTACATCAAATCATTATGTTGTAGACCCTTAATGTATTTACTATCTAATAAACCAGAGAGCTGAGTATCTCCCATGAGTATTTATCACTTACGTAAATGGTTCTGAATGAACAACCCCCATTCTGGGTGGGTCCTTCTAACCCCAGCAAGGACAGGACATGGGTGCTTTGAGTGGAAATGTCCTTGCCCAGTGACCACACCTCTCCTGTGATTCAGTCTCTTGGACATTTTGTCAGGACGCCAGTTTTTCTATCTTGACTCAAACATGAAAGCCAGACCCCGGGCTTGCGCCTCATGAACATGCTACTTCTGATGTGCAAGGCAAGAAAACAATCACAGAACCCCTCATCCTGCTCCTTGGAGACAGCTCTGAGGGGATGTTGGTAAACTGCTTGCCTTGCAAGTACAAGGTCTGGGTCTGCAAAGAAGCAGAAGCCATCTGAGGCAGACGCGCAACCCGAGCATGTGACTCTTCCTAAGAACAACCCAAAATCTAGACTTAAGATTCCTTGCATAAGATTCTTAAGAGGAGCAAAGAGAAGTGGTCATTACAAACTCACAGAAGATTCCAACTACAAAAAGCCAGGTGAGGTATACATGCTTGCTGACTCAGCACCAGGGAGCTGGAGACTAGAGGATCTCTAGGACTGGGGCCAGTCAGCCTAGCCAACGTGGCCAGCTCCAGGCAAGTGAGATCCTGCCTCAAAAACAAGATTCTCTCTCTCTCTCTCTCTCTCTCTCTCTCTCTCTCTCTCTCTCTCTCTCTCTCTCTCTCTCTCTCTCTCTCTCTCCCTCTCTCTCTCTCTCTCTCTCTCTCACACACACACACACACACAAGTTAACTAATTAAAGCTAGAACAAAAAGGTAGAAATTTCATCTTGATACTAAGCTATTTTGATGGCTCAGTGGTTAAGAGCACTTGCTGCTCCCACAGAGGACCCAGGATTGCTTCCCAGGATCCTCATTGAATGGCTCATAACCACCTGTAACTCCAGCTTCAGAGGATCTGACACCTCTTGGGGCACCTCCAGATATACCCACACACACATCTACCCATGTACACACACACATGTACACACACACACACACAAACACAATATTTGCAAAATATTAAAAAATAAAAGCCACCGGGCAGTGGTGGCACACACCTTTAATCCCAGCACTTGGGAGGTAGAGGCAGGCAGGTTTCTGAGTTTGAGGCCAGCCTGGTCTACAGAGTGAGTTTCAGGACAACCAGGGCTATACAGAGAAACCCTGTCTCAAAAAACCATAAATAAATAAATAAATAAATAAATAAACAATAAAAGCTATTTTTGCAGTTTGCTGTCTCAGCAGCAGACTGGGAGCTTCTTGGAGTGACCTTGTAGATCTACCCAGGCTTTAAAATGACATCACCATTTCCCCAGGTAATTTCGTCCCACAAATGACACTGCCAGTCATGGCAAGCATTCCTAATCATCATGGTTTCTGGTATAGTGTATGTTACTGTCACCAATGGCTTCCACACACATCTGTGTAGCCTGTGTGGTACGTGGAAGCTTTGCTACTAAGAGCTGACCTGCTTGAGACCACGGTTTCTCACCTCTTTTATTGAAGTGATTTTAATCCCTCCCAGAACACAATGATTCTGAAGAGCTGTCATCAAGGTGTCTTTCCTGAATCTGGACCAATGCCAACCTTAGCAGAGGGTGAGAGCACCCAGTCCCCACACTCTTGTCAATATAAGGACCAACAAAATTGCACTATCTGTGCTCAACTGTAAATAGGAAACAATGACTCACTTTAGGGGTGCTTACCCTTTAAGAGGAAGGGGACTAGCACATTGTTTTTATGTTTCCATCATCACGGTACAGTCATTGAGTCATAGATTGGAGCATAGATTGGAGCGTGGTGTGGTCATGAGGCCCATCCATGTGAGTGACGACCCTTGGAACTGACCCACCTTGGAACCCACAAAGCCATATGGTCACTGCTTCCAGGACTCAGTCTGACTATCCTACTCAGAGAAGTATAAAGAGGCCTGCACAGGCCTGCACATCATTTGCAAAGTAATCATTAAATGTGTTCTACATGTTAAACACTAATTATACACTTGGGGACAGAAGGAGACTGAAGGATGTTACTTCTTCATCCCCTCCTTGTTAAAAGACCATGATTCTGCCCCTTTGAGAACAGAACATGAAGTTCTGCACTCTAGTCTTTTTCCTACCTAAGGGCAGGGTCTTTGACTGGTCCTTCTAAACATCGTGTTCTTGGGTACTAGGCAATGGAACCAGCTGCTGCATGGTGGTGTCACTTAATTCCCACCAACATAACATCCAGGGGATTCAAATAGGAGGGTCCTGAGAAAGCTTTCTTTGTGCCCAAAGGGTGACACAAGGTGACCCTTCCCAGGGATGCTGCAAGAACTTTGACACCATGACACAAACAAGGCCAGTGTTCTGAAAATGACAAAGAAGAAAGATGGAGGCTTTTTGAATCCCTAATAGCATCTCTAAGTCAGTGGATAAGGAACCCCCTAAAGGAACCAAACCTAGACATGTGATGTGAGGTAATAAGCAATAACCCCTAGTTAGCTCCACAGAGGCTTCTGTTTCTGCAACTCCAAGCATGCTTTTATCAGTTGGTCCTCATTCAGTAATAGGTCTGAACAGCAAAGTCTAAACAACGCATGGGGTCAGCCAGGTAGACAGAAATGCACATAATCACACACTATGTGCCCTCTGACTTAGAAGAAACTGAACTTGGCAGCGAAGGGAAAGACTGAGAGGTAGAGGTGGGGTGGAGGCTAAGAAGCAAGGAGCAGTGTGTGACAGAGAAGGCTGCTAAGAGGAAGGCTGTGTAGAGGGCTTTGAGGTCTTGCATAGATTCTTGAACTTCATCCTCAGGGATTAGAGCATCAATGGGGATTCTGAAGACGGGCTAACACACCATCTTTGCATTGCTGCAATTGGGATGGATTATATGGTTATGGGCAAAAGCTGAGGGACCAGTTGGAAGCCTTGTGTTTCTGTAATTTCCTTTGAGGGAGGTGGCCTCTTTCACCTCTGTCCTGGAAATCTGGGAGGCGTCTTTGTAATCACATAAAATGGATATGACTTGAAACGCCACAGGCTGTCAGGAGACCCACCTTGATCTGACACACTCAACAGCTAATGAAGGCAATGCAAATGTCTACCTAAAAATGATGACTAGACAGACAAAATATGGTATGTCCATTCAGTGAGACAGTATTCAACCATAAAAAGAAATTCTGAGATGCACTACAAGATGTAGAAGTTGGTCTTGATTCTTCCTCCCAGCCCCACGCTCCTCAAAGTAAGACTTAGACTCAAAATTTATTTACAAATTCCTTGGCCAAATAGCTAGGCCCTTCTCTGACTAGAACATTACTTATGATAACCCATTTACTTTAATCTACATTCTACCAGGTGGCTGGTTACCTGTTCTCAAGTACCATGTGTCTGTCTTGTCGCATCTTCCCCAGGGGAATCTCTCATGCCTGGTTCTATCCCAGAATTCTTTCTGCTTCCTGGATGTCCCACCTTCTATTCTACCCTTTCCTAAAGGCCATAGATTTTTTTTAATTGACAGGTAATGGGTCCATACAATACACAAGATATTCTCTCTACAACAAGGTGTATAAATATTCAAGATACTGTACTAAATGAAAGAAACCAGACACATAAGGAATTATTCTGACTGTTCCTAGTGTAATCAAACTCATGGAGACAGAGAGCAGAATGACAGTTATGGTCCTAGGAGCTGGTGGGTGGTGTAATGGGAGGCAGTGCTTAACGGTAGAGTTTCAGCTTTACAGGATGGAAAACGTCTGAGATGGATGGCGGAGATGGCTTCCCAGTGATGTGAATAGGCTAGATGTTGCTGGGTGACAATCAGGTACATCGTCAATGTGCAGATGCCCATACAGCTCGGGATCATCTCTGGCACAGGCAATCAATCAATCTATCTGTGGCTGTCCTCTGGTCACCTCCAAAGTGCATCTTGTGGGAACACAGATTAGCTCTTAGTGCCTGGCTTACGTTGGGATGGGTCAGAACGGCCTCCAGGTTGGCAGCCTCTGTCTTCTACAAAGTCTGCTGAGACAAGTCAGGCACAAACAAGGGCCTTCCAAACACCACCCATGGCCTTCAGCCCAGGCAGGTTGGCAGCAAGGCCTCTCTCCACCCTCATGCATCTTCCTTGACAGCTGCCACTGGCTGGGGGTGGTTCACTTCAGGGAGCATCATTTCTCTCCCTGAAATGGATCTAAGCAGCTTCCAGGCAACTAGGAGAGCCCAAGCACTCAGACTTGACTCTGGTAGAGTCCCAAACTTGATGGCCAGAGTTGGATATGACATCACACAGCACTTCCAAGCTAGAAGAGAATCGGACAGTGGATACTTCTTCCACCTTAAACTTTGCTTCTTGCTCCCGATCCTGAATCAGTTCAAACCCAGTTGCCTGTCTGTCCCCACCATCTGGATTATGAGAATTTAACATCTCATCAGATTTGTTTCAGTCCTCTTCTTTCTTTTGTTTTTTTGTGTGTATGTGTGCACATGTTTGTATGATGCACATGTGCTGCAGGTGCACATACACATGTGTGCATGTATGCATATGTGTATGGAAGCCAGAGGTCCAACCTTGTGTGTAGATCCTCAGACACTATTCAACCTGGTATTTTGAGACAAGGTCTCTCACCTGTCTGGAGCTATCCTAGCAGTCTAGGCTGACTGGCCGTTGACTCCAGGGGCCTGTATATCTCTGCCTCCTTGGTGCTAGGATTACAAGCACGTGATGCCCCCATGTGTGGCTTTTTAACACAGGTGCTGGGGTGGAACTCAGCTCCTCATGCCTGCAAGGCAAGCACTTTATTAACTGAGCCATTCCTCTTATGTTATAGAAACACTCTTATGTTATATAACATGTTATGTTGAAAATTGTTTTTTAACCCTATACATCTTCTTCCCAGACACACTCACATAACACAACCAGTCCCAGCCTGTGTATTCATAAGCAGACTGTCCCGTGGTCCTCGGTGCCAGGATTTCACTCTAAGCCTCTGTTTGATGTTTGTCCTTAACACCCAAAATACAGTGCAAGCCTGGACCACCTTGACCTGTACTGTGGCTCTATTCATTTTAAGGACTGTTTAGCTCCTGTTACACAATTATCACAACATGCTGTTACCTAAGGATGCCACAGAGATATACTGAAGGCAGGCTACGGCCTGGCTTTACCCTTGTACTCTGGGTTTTTTTGTTTTGTTACTTCTGTCATGTGCAATTAGCCTCCTTCACATTTTACACATGCACACACACACACACACACACACACACACTCCTCCCATGGATCCCAGTAGTAGAAATCTGGATCGCACCCTGTGACCATTTCCACATCCACCAGTATGTGTGATTCGACTTGGTCAATTTTGCTAAATGAAATGATATGAAGTGTGGTAGGTGTGTTCCTCTATCAGCGAACTTCGGCATATTATCAGCAAGGCAGACCAATAAAATGCAGGGAGTCTGAGGCCTGTCTCTGGGAAGGCTGGCTTGGAGGGCCTCCTTATGCTACAAATGTAACTGCTGTTTGCATGTCTTGCATTGGGACCTTCTGTAAACTGTTCAGATCCCTTAGTCATTTTCTTACTGGTTGAGAGATGGCGTTAGTTGTTCTGAACATGATTTATAAGTTCCCAAAGTTTCTCTGCATCTGTGATAGATCTTGTTATCTGGTATATGATGTCTTTCTCAAATAGAGAGGCTCTGATTGACTGTTTTCTAGTGTGATGCACAAGTCAAGATAAAAAGGTATCTCGTTATTGTCTGCAATTTTTTTTCTTTTTCCATTTTCATGTGTATGATTTTCACATGCATGTCTATACTCGTGTGTGTGTGTGTGTGTGTGTGTGTGTGTGCACGTGCAAGAATGCCCGCACATGCAAACTCAGGTTTTGCATGTGTGGGGGTGCAAATGTGTATGCTATGTATGTGGAAGCCCAACTTGGATGTCAGGAATAATTTCCCATTTGCTTTTGCAACATACACATTGAGCTAGGGTTTCTCAGTGAAACCCAGATCTCACCCATTTGACCAGCCAGCTTGCTCTGAGGATCCCAGTCTCCACCTTCTGGGTCTGGAATTGCAGACAGCTTATCCTATCACCCAATTACACGGATTTCTGGGGATCAGAACTGCAGTGCTCGAACATTTTAACCACCAAGCCAGCTCCCAGGACCGGCAAATGTTTTAAATCTGCCTGGAACACATAACCAAATGTGATACATAGGTAGTAATTTGTGTTTGTATTTTCTCATCTGGCTAGACACTTTTTCCCAGCAGGACATAGTATACTGCCGACGCCCCACCTCACCTGCAATGCTTGTCTGTCCATCCAATCCTCCCATACTTGTGCACATCTGTTTCCAGGTTCTCCACCCAGTCTCCCATCTGCTTCCCCCTCCTCGCAAAGCACGATGGTTAAACATTGTTACATCTTCGGTAAACACTAGTATCTTGAATACAGATGTCTCCACTCCCCCACCCAGAACTGCCTTTGCTCCTCCAGGCTGACTGCTCTTCAGTATGATTTTTTTTTTCATAAACTGATAGGAGATATTTTTTCAGAATCATAAATTGTGAGCATAGCCCTGAAGTCTGTCTCTCATGCATCCTAAGTGTGTGCCAGGCAGTGCCATCCTGCAGAGCCCTGGGGCTTGGGCCCCAATCCTGCCTGGTCCCTCTCTGGTCCTCTGACCTTGAACTAACTCCTCCACTTGCTCTCGACCTGGTTTTCACATCCTGAAATGGGAACAAGAAATAGAATCCACTTCCCGGGTCATGGGGAGGGTTGAGGGACTTAATATATGTAAAGCGACTTACCTATTGCTAGGGAATTTGTAAACACAGAGCTAACCTGATTGAGGGCTTATGTTCTGATGTCAGCTGTCCAGATTACAACGCCCTCACCTTTCACTCACTGAGACAACAACAAACCTCCTTAGGATGAAATGTGATGTGGGAGAGGCCAGAGAGCAAAAGTGTGGCTTATCCTGTATTCAGTAAGTGGAAAAGCAGACCCAGATCACAGCTTATCTAGCAAAGAAATCAACCAAACTGGTGGCCACCAGGCCTATTGGCTCTGCTGAGCAGAGTTTCTTTCCTCCTAGCCCCACCCAGACCAGTGCTCCTAACTGCTGGCTCATCGCTCTAGTCACACCTTCCATTTTCCTTCCCCATCGTTAGCACCAAACTCTTATGTACTTTGTGTACTCTTGAAATTGTTACCCTGGGAGCTGTGTTATATTATCCCAAACTTGCCGGAGCCTAGTGCAATTTCAATCCCTAATTCTATGCTAGGTCACACAAGGACCTGAGCTATTTAAAGTCTCTGTTGTCAGTTTCCCAGTTCCATGCCATTTGCTTGTTTGTGTGGCAGTCCGAAGAGTTCAGAGGTAGTATTACAATGATTTTACATAGTCAGTGCTTATTTGGATTTACATTTTCTTCATCTCCTTGTCTCTGCTTGCTTTTATTTTTTTCAAAGCAGTCTCACGTAGCTCAAGATGACCTCAAGCTCTCTAGGTGGCTGAGGGTGACCTTTCTGATCTTCCTGCATCCACCTCCAGAGTGCTGGAATTCCAGGCAGGTGCCACCCCTCCTTTTGCGGTTTCTGATCCTAGGATATCCATCTTGGATAATGAATGTTCCTTTGGTCTGAGGTTCCCTTTCATCCTTGAGTACAAGAGAGTGCTTGAAAGCTCCTACTTGATTCTGTCTATTCAGCCTTTTTATTATGAAAATTGTCCACATAAACAGAAGAAAACAAACTGAAAGAACACCTACACACAGTACAGTACGTGTTCCATCAATAACCTGAACCCAGGGCCAGCTAGCACTGTTCTCCACACCAGCTGTCCCATCCCCTCAAGATGAACTGCTCAGCAAACACCAAGCCTCCTTCCATTTCACCTGCAAATGCTATCTCTTTAAAGACAAGGACTCTGCCTTTAAACAGGACTGCAGTGCCTACCAGGAAAGAAGAAACAACAGTAGTGACTCATTCAGGCGTCATGAATCTCACCAGGGTCCACATTCCCCCGGAGTGCCATTGCTTTTCTTGGGAAGTACTTGATTAAAGTGGGAAGGCTTTCTATACTGTTTCTATACTGTAACCTATTGCTTACATTTCTGTAGATTTTTCTCTTCCATTTTCCCCCTTTGCATTTGTCTCTGTCATTTTTGAAGTGACAGTCTGGGTTTTGCTAATTGTATATACCTTGCTTGTGGTTTCATGTGCTCTTCTGTTCTGTGTTGATGGATTCGGATCTGATCAAATTGAAGTCTGATTCTTTGGCAAGACTATTGCAAAGGTGATGTTGTGTTTTCTATCGGGAATCGTGCTCCCTGCTATCTGGATGATACAAACTCGGACGGAAGGCCACTGCCAAGACCTTCATGAGAGCCAGGCACTAACAGCACACACTGTTGTGATGCCAACCTCTGAGAGGCTGGTGTGGGTGGATCATGAGCTCAAGCTCAGCCTGGTCCACACATTGAGACTCTGCCTCAATAAAAACAAGGACAAAAGAAAAACTTCTGTGAAGGGAAACCTTTCCTCACCAAGTCATTTGCCACCCCTGATGCATGGTTTACATACACAGAACTGTTTCCCTCTATGTAGCATTTTGAAGGGTAGTTTGTCCCTTGCTGCCTTCCAGCCCTTGGCTTTCTAGTGTCATCATGAGCTTGGGGAACTAAGCATATCTGATGTGTTTCAGTCCACAGTGTCCTTGTGGGTGCTCTAACTTCCCCTCCCTCCCATGACCAGAGGGGCTAACACAAGCTGCCCTTGAGTCTTTCTGACTGACTCTTATGGTGCTTCATAGCTTTCTGGAGAAAGACATCGTCCCAGCCTCACCCACACACTTCTACAAATTCCCATGGTAACTGGTAAACAGTATTTAAAGACCACAGACAGGAGCGAGGGTTGCTTCTTATTACTGAGTTAGTCATTGTCCCTGGACTTTCCAGTGCTCAGAGCTAGGAAACTCATTCTTATTTCTACAAATGTACTCATCACAAGAAGACAAGTGTTACGCTCCCATGCTGTTACTTCAGATTCAAGTTTGGGAGTCCAAAGTTATTTTAGAATCCTGTCAGTCAGTCTCCCATACTAAGGAAAATGGTTCTTGGTGGCTCTGGTGAGTTTGTGCATTGCCTTTATCCTATGTAGATCAGGTGAAGCACACGGGGCATGGACTATAAGATGGGTCACTTCCCCAAAGAGCATGTGCCTGAGAACTTTGGATGCTGTGCCCGAAATCTGTGCCCTAGCTCTCCCTGACTCTTCTGAGTTCACCCTAATCCACGCCTGAACACACAAGGCACACAGCTGTCTCAGGACACCAGTGCTGGCTCCAACCCTGACAACATGATGACTATAAACAGTGCCAGGGTGTGGTCCTGTTTTTGAACTGTTGCCAGAGCTGCCCTTTATTCCTCTGCAGATCTCCTAAGGTGTGAAATAACCACTGTGTG
Source organism: Montemys delectorum (assembly GCA_019843815.1). Taxonomy (NCBI): domain Eukaryota; kingdom Metazoa; phylum Chordata; class Mammalia; order Rodentia; family Muridae; genus Montemys; species Montemys delectorum. The sequence continues at coordinate 11,316 of JADRCD010142647.1, read as the reverse complement.
GTGGGCACGTGAAGTAATTCCTGACCGTGTTGATATGGCACCAACTTCGTATATATAACTGGATTGATTCATTTCCCTTTTAATTCTAAGGATTCATTCTTTACTTTAGTTTTAGGGGCTAGAGAGATGGTTCAGCAGGTGAGAGCGTGTATGCTCTTACCAAGGACCCAGTGTTAGTTCACGACAACCTGTAGCTCCAGTTTAAAGGGACCCAAAGCCCTCTCCATATGCCAGTCATTGCATGCATGTGGTGTACTTACATACATACATACATACATACATACATACATACATACATACATTTTCTCTCTCTCACACACACACACATTAAATAAAGTAAAATTTAAATGTATTCAGTTTTATAATTATATAAGATATTACATACTTCCAAACCAAATGCACAGAACAATTGTGTTCAGATAGTCTAACCTCCACGAGCAACTTTTCCTTCCCACTGGTCTCATATCCAACCCCAGGGGTCTTTTAAAAAAAATATATATATATATAATGGTTTGTTCTTTTTTTGTATCATAAATAAACATATCACATTCATGATCTCAGATGGAAGGTAAACGATCAATCGTATGTGCCTTTTAAAGTTACTATACCTCAGAATTCCCTCTAGAGGACAGGGCAGAGGCACTCCCTGTCCTCCATGATGTGAGGGGCCGAAGTTCCTCTTGCTGTTGATAGGCTTTGCGTTCTTTCCAGCATTTTCTGTTACACAATAAACAACGTACTTTTGTCTGTCTGTCCTTTTTCAAAACTTTGCTCGGAGGATTTGGCTTTGATGGTTCCAAGTAATCTTTTCAGAGGAAATGTGATCCTGGAACACCTGTGTTCAGCTGCGGACCTCAGGGAACCATTCAGGGATTCTTTAGCTCCGGTGTAGCTGGGGAGCCAACCACAGCCTGTTGTTCCTCTGACGATCAGGTCACCTGATTTTTCTCCTTGGCTGATTGCATTCTTTTCCAGTGGTTTTTGCATTGTTAAATATCTAGGTATATACTTGGATTTTGTATGTTTTGTTTAGAATTATTTGGGCTTTAGGGGTCTGTAGATTGCCATCTTCCATCAATTCTAGAAACATTTCAGCTATTGACTCTTGAAGCATCATCTCGAATTCCTTCTTCCTCATCCTTGTGGCACTCTGACAAAATGGATGCGGATCTTCCTCTGCTCCCTGCACATCTCCTGTCGTTTTTTAGACAATGACTTCTACATGTTCCACTGAAGAGCTCTAGATGTTTCTTTCTGACTTATTTTGACACTGTGAAAGGGAACCTATGCAAAGATATTGATGCTGGAAGATGAAGATTACATGTTAGGGGCTGGCTATTACAGTCTGCTCCTATGTTGGATTATCTATATGTATGATATATAACCCTCACCCCCTGCCCTGACAAAGTACTGCCCTACTGCAACACCAGCTTGAAGGCCAGAATCTCATCACCAGAGTAGTCAGAGTCACCTACAGATGATGCTCCTGTGGTACCCAAGTATGGATGCTTGAATACATTCCTTCTCCATCTTAGACCCAAGAACTACTGAGACAAACTATCTTGTCCCATACACACACACAACAAACAACTGTGAATCTAGCAAAGAAAATCACCTGCAGAAACTACCGTTCAAAAAAGGGGAATAGGAGGGCTGGAGAGATGGCTCAGTGATTAAGAGCACTGACTGGTCCTTCAGAGGTAGTGAGTTCAATTCCCAGCAACCACAAGGTAGATCATAACCATCTGTAATGGGATCTGATGCCTTCTTCTGATGTGTCTGAAGACAGCTACAGTATACTCATATACATAAAATAATAAATCTTTTAAATAATGTGAACGGGAGGCAGAAATCCCTGAACAGTGATGACACAGTCTACATTACAAAAGCAGACATCCTGAAGATCCAGCCTTACTCCTCTCAGGAAGCAATGTCCCAGGGCAGGGCCAGCACCCATAGCCACCCTGAGTCACTGTTACATTTCCGTGAGAGCCACACACGGGCACTAGTCCGCAGTTGTCTTGACCAGCTTTCTATAGAGTGTTTGAGGGCAGAATCATTCTTTTTCATTTCTTTCCTTATCTGTCCTCCTAAGGCTGAGCACTGCTGCTCTGGCGGAAGGTCTTTGAAACTTCCAGGATATCTGGTGAGTCTTGGGGTTTTCTGCACTCCACAGAAGTCTCATGGAGATAACGCCTTCTACATCTTGAGGGTTTGGTGAGAGACAACAGCCTAAAGCTTCTAAGAATCCTATTAGAAAAACAAATAAACAAAACAAAGACTCAAAACCAATCTGTTCATGTAGTTTTTCTAGATAGGCTCTCACGCTGCTGACCCTGCTGGCCTGGAACTCACTATGTGAGCCAGGCTGGCCTCAAGCTCATGGTCTTCATGCCTTGGTGTCTGAAATGCTATAATTCCAAGCATGCACAGACACACTTGGCCTTCTAGATGGAGTCATTGGATGGAGTAAATTTGTGAGCCATACTCTTGAAGCTTCAGGGCTCTTCCGTGGTAGGAAGACTATTTGCAGATCTCTCCTTGGATTTTTTTTTTAAATAAATTTTTTTATTAGGTATTTTCTTTATTTACATGTAAATTTCTCCTTTCCCAGTTTCCCCTCCAACAAACAAACAAACAAACAAACAAAAACAAGAACAAACCCCTGTTGCCTCCCCCATCCCCATGCCTGTCCCTCTCCCACTTATTGGCCCTGGCATTCCCCTACACTGGGGCATAG